>JADOBS010303533.1:0-20069 GCA_015708375.1 Cydonia oblonga
ATGGAGCACTTAAATGTACCTAATCGACGTTTGAGAGAGTATTGTTCTGCTTTTGAGTATTGTGGTTGGACGGGATGATGCTTATTTGAACTCACAGGCTACAGTTTTCTGCAGCGTGTCACCTCAACTCAGCGCCAGGCTGAGAGTCAAGTTCTCGATGCACACTCTGGTGAAGTAAGATTGCCGCCCCCTATTTGGTTTTACATGGCTGAAGCCATCATTCTAAAATCTACTTGGTAACAACGTAATATGCATACTCATTGTTATTTCCACAGATTGGTGGTCGGCCATACTGGTACTATGAGTACCTTGTTCGCAAGGCACCCACAAAAACTGTAAGCATTCTTTATAACATCAGTTTTCGGTGAAGAAATATTTGATATACTGTTCTGGTTTCTTCCTGATTCTTACAACAGTTGCAATCGTGCAGGCTGACGAATCTACCAATTACAGACACTATGTGGCTTCAACAACTGAACGAGATGGTAGGAAACTACTTATGTGTGTTTTGACTAGAAAATGCGTTTGCTATGTTCTTATTGGGTTAATATTACACTCTAGAACCTCTTTTTGAGTACTGCGAAAACTCGATTGCAGGTTTCTTTTACTCTATAAATGCTTCAACCCTCAACAAGCAATGGAACATAGTAAATCTCCTCTCTCTCTCTCTCTCTCTCAGTTGAATTTTGTTGATGATTCCAGCTTAGTATTTATGTACATTATATGTGATGCAGGTGGGGCCAATCTTGCAAAAAACAGTAGCTTCATTTCACCTTCTCCCTCCCACAGAAAACTATGTTCCTCCATACAAGGATCCATGGAGATTCTGGTGACATGTTCATTTGTTCTTGTCGTCCCACTCGCGCAACTCAAGAATTGTGAACAAATTTACTCTTCCCGTCGAAATTTTGGCTTTAAATTCCGTTATGTTTCTCTTTTGGTAAACGATGAGTAAAGGGTATATTACAAATTTTGTATGTAACAATTGGTGGCATTTTATTCGTAATTCGATTGATTCTGTTGTTTCGGTGTTTCGACAAATCCCACATCGGCTGAGAGCAAAGAGCGGGGGTGAGAAGATTGGGTATAAAAATGGTGGGGGAGGGAGATGAAACATACTTACCTGGACAGGGTCGATGGGGGATCAAGAAGCCCCATGGCCTAGGGTTGGTGACCTCCATTGCACAGAGGAGGGGTGCCACTCTATGGTCTCCCCAAGCGGGAGAACCAATGTCATAATTTGTGACAGCGGGGGCCTGCGTTCGCGCGGCCCCTAACTAAATCTTAGTACAATCTTGTTTCGTAACAATGGTTGGTCCTTGAGGTTGAGGGTTTGAACCTAGGATGCAATTGATTCTAATCACTAGGGCAATTCATCGAGCCTCTAGATTAAAAGTGCTATGCCAGGAAGTTGTGGCATTCTTGTAAAAAAAATTCAACATGCTGCTAACAAAAGCACTTATAAGCAAAGGTACTTTCTTGAGAAGCATTTCCAAAAGGGTCACGATACAATGGAAGTGACAACATATAGTGTTGTAAACTTAGAACTCTGTGATTTTCTTTCATTGATAAAATATCGAACTATTTACATAGTGATGGCATAACAACTTACAAAGGAGCTCATTGAACTTTGAGCAAAGAATAACGATACATGAAAAGGAAGAAAAAAGGGTAGCAGACTAATCCTGGGATGTGGCAGAATATTCGAAAAGGAGGCGATTTGACGGAGCAGACTGGAGGAGAACCCGCAGGCGGCTCGTAAGATGGTAGGTCAAGGTCCATTGCGTTGCCATCTCTGAGTCCTTCATTTGCCTAACAATCGAGGCCTGAGGGAAAAAGAAACGAGTACTCTTAAATGATCATAAACGTAAAGCGAAGGAAAATGAGAAGTTAACAATATCTGTAAAGTTTCTATGTTTGACATCAATGAAAGCCCTACGTAAGGTGTTCATCCAATTTGAGAAGTAAACGAATTAAAAGCGGGTGGAAGAGTTTTACCTGAAGACGTTTCCCGAATTGGACTTCAACTTCTGTACAAAATGAAATATTGCTGGCTATGGATTTGAGAGGATCCACAGTAGGATCAACAGAAAGCAAACTAGGGATCTGCGGTGCATACACTAGCGTCCACCTTGCCTGCCCAAACTCTCCTTGCCCTTCTATTCTCGGCATTAGTTTTTCCAGTGTTGTAGTTGCAAGCTTTTGGAATGCAAGCTGCCCATTGTTTTCCAAGATGGACGCCGCCAATTGACTTTCGAAGACTCCAGCAGCCTATGCATACGGAAAAAAATGGATCAGATGAAAGTGCCTACGAGTCTAGTAACTGAAAATTGACTCCCGCCAACATTTAAAAATAGCACCTCAGTAGGTGAGAGGGCATCCTGTTCCACAGAGCTAGTTGAGGTCACCACCAGTTGGTCCTGCCAGTTGCTGGCTCGACTTTGAATCCTGAATTGCCACTCAGAACCTACCAGAACTAAATCTAGCATAGGATCTAGTCCAATTCCGGGCTCAAATTTCGCAATATTTAGATGCTCTTTTTTGAGCCTCACCTGCAATTTTGGGAAGTTTACGAGACGGAGAAAGAATAAGCCGAAAAACAGAGGAACCATGAGTTATGGATAAGCTTGAACTTCCCACGAGAAGAAATTTACTGTGTACCACAAGAATATAAGAAATAAACTGACTCACCTGAGTTGCCAAAAGATTTACATCACCATTCTCAAAAGTTAAGACGCCTCTAGGTTGTATCAATTTGGGATGAGCTGGGCCATTTAAATCAAGCTCTCCACTAACTGCGAAATTGAGAATTGGAGGATAAACTACTCTCAACTCTGGTCCTAGAGCAAGCTTTAAATCAGTAAGCTGAATATCTACATTCGGTTTAATGTTCACTTGCTCCGTCTCCTTTTCGCCTGGTTCAACTGCTAATTCAGAAAATAGAAGGTTAGATCCAGCAGAATTTGAAATTTTCAGACATCAACTTTACCAACTGTACATACATGAAATACTTGGTATGATTTAGAGTATCATGGTCGTAAGGTCACACAATGAATGAAACTAAAGAGGCAGTGATGTCTTACCTGAGGGTTGAGAGAATTTTGTCCTCGAAGCAGCAGGTTGTGAACTGAAAAACCGTGAAACATACCTCGAGGCAACTGCCCGATCGACACCAGTGGCTAGAAGCCTAGGCTCATTTGATGCCAATCTATCAGAAGCCGCCTCACTACCCTTATCATGTGGTAGATATGCTTCACCATGGCTCAATTTAATATTTCCAGAGATGTTTGGTTGCAATATAGAACCAGTTATCTGCATCTGAGTGTCAACCTGGGCACTGCAATCTTACTCAATACATTAGTTTTCTTTGGGAGGCAAATAAAAGGAATATGCAGGTAAGACTACTAAGAAAACATCCCATAGAAGGGAAGAAAGGTTATCCCATTTCTTTTTTCTTCAGTTTTTCTTACTTTATTGTTCTATATTATTTGGATTTGTACCAGAAACAAGAATATGAATCCAAAAGTTAACCTAGTTTCATGATGGCAATGAACTTATACTTTCATTTATTAGAAATTATAATACGTACCTACGAATATACTTTGCCCGTACTTCCAGAACTTCACATTTCAAGTCGATTTTATCTCCAAGGTATGCTTCACTTGTTCTAAGGGGCAGGTTTCCTTTCACGAACAGTTTTCCCCTTCTGCTTACCCTACCGTCCAATGAAGTGATGCAAAGCCTGTTCGATTTCACATGAACTATGCCACTGAAGTTTGACAGTGGTTTCCAGAGAACTGGTGAGGAAATTGATGCCCTGTGGAATGATGCATATCCATCCAGTACTGGTTGTTCAACTGTGCCTCTTACCTATTTATATAAAACCCGCAGAAAATTTAAGCCTTAAACTGAAACATAACAAAGCAATTTTAAGAAAGAAACACAGTTTAACGAATCAAAGACATGCAAAAACTCCATATTCACTTGACCCACCTGAAGCATGACGGCAGCGTCGCCCTGAAGCCATTTAGCATAAGGAGATAGGGCAGTTAACAGCATCATGCCCCCATCTTCAATATCAACATCTATTCTGACTTCCCCTACATCTAGTAGGTTCCAGTTTAAACCCTTGAGGCCTTCTGCTAATTGAGTATTCCAACCTTCTTCATTTCGCTCTCTTGAAAGTTTCTTTTCACTGACATCATCTACAGATCCCCTACCTCTTTCCTTCACCCGACCTTCCAAACTTGCTCGACCTTTATCTTTTTCTGAATCTTCTTCCTCTGACATGTTATTCTGAACAAAATTAACAGGAACACTTCCTTGAATGTGAACATGCCCAATTCGGATGATTGGTTCAAATTTTGCATTGAACAGAAAACGACTGGTTGAGGTTAGAGAAGCAACAACTTCAGCTCGTTCAAGATCAATGCCCCCAATGGCACCATCCAGGAGCCTTACTTGCACATCGCATTCTGGTTTTGCAAGATTCCCTCTGAGATCGCCTTCCATGTGCAATATACCTCTAATTGGTGCTAAAAATTTCCGTAAAGATTGAACCACATCAGCAGCAGAAGATTCAATCACCTGAATCACTGTAGGAACTAGACTAACAGGAAAATTTAGAACAGCAAAGTGAAGATTCGTTTTGGGCCCTAACAAAGTCCCATCTGCATGAATTGTAGCATTATCCTTCTGAATAAACATCTTTTCCAGGCGCAAACCATCATCATTGCTGTATGCACCAACTGCCAGAACTCGCTGAATTTTGTATGTACCCCACTCCCAATCCTCCCCATGAAAATCAAATTCTGCCTGACAAAACAATACAATGATAAAACCAATTACTAGAGGACAAAGCCTACATGCCAAGAACCAAAGAGTAACCATGGAAGCTAAGTATTTCAAGTTTACTACAATATTTCCTAAGTTGGACTACCACAAATAAGGAAAAAATTATGCTTATTATCTCATGGGAAGGTAGTTTGTTCAACTGTAGATAGATCTAAGATTCTCAAGAAGCAAGGTTCAAGTGGTCATCAATTTGTTATGCAAGTGCTCAGGAAGACCTCATTTTATTTACTACTAATGTGTTCCAACATCCAATTTTCCAAATAGGGTTATACATCTTTACAATTTGCACGTTGAGAATTTGAACCCGTGCAGGAAATGTAAGCATAATACCATGGTATCCCCATTGCCACCACCACTTGCATCAAGACAGCCATGCCAGCTACCTCTAAGCTCAGTTAAACCTGGAAGATTTAAGTCTTCCACAATAACTTCATTTGATGAAGCATAATGTCCCTGTATAACCTGAAATAATGGATGACCAACTGTCAAAAATACATAATGCCCCTCGCTTACCTCATTACAAAAAACAGAAGAGAAAATCATAACAAGGAATCAAATCCCAAAGTTGTGCACCAGCATCAAGTACTACAGCTTCAAGAAAGAAATGAACATATGGTGTTTCATCCAAAAAAGTACCTCCAGTAGCTCTTTAAGACTTTCAGTACATAATCCCACTGACTGCAAACTCTGAATAAAGAGATCCTGCATGCAAATTTCACACAAACATGTCGAAAATGAGTTTTTCATTAAATTACTTTTCAGTTGATGTTTTTGGCTAGATTGGAAAGACGTTAATTACTCTATGTACTTATTTCCAACATATTTTAATGGAATACAACCTTTGACCTAGAATGAACAGCAGGATCTGTACTTCGAGAAATGAGTCTGGCTAGGGGAAGCATCTCAGCAACCTCAGCTCTAGGAACTTCCATTCTCATTCTCCACCTCCCCACAGAAGATATGACACTTCCCAGATGCCCAGACATTGCCCTTTCCAAGAAGCCACCCTTTTCCTTTCCAGCAGGGTTGCAGTCTCGCGAGCCTGACAACACATATTCACCCTGAAGCTCATAACGGCTATTGCTTTGCTCCAGGACTGTTTTCTCAATAGTGATCTGTATAATTTATTAACAGGTACCAAAGTTAGACATGTCATACAAAAAATTTACTTGTGAATAAGAAAGTAACATCACATCGAATCTTAAAAATAAGTGAAGAGAAATTATATTGTTTTTTACGGTATTTTACCAATTCACTTCAAAAGACTTTGGAAAAGCTCCATATAGTAGTGCATCTTTCATTATTGTAAATCTAAATTAGATCATTAAAACAAGAAGCTTGAAGCTCCTGGTGTTAGTTGATATGTGGATTATTTCTGGGATATTTACTAAAGCAAAGGCTGCAAGAGAATCAAGAACAGCTCGACTGAGGTAAAGGAAGACACAGATAACCATCAAGCGGAAAAGTATGAATCACAACCGTGGCATCAGCAACCAATGTGGCTGGCATAAAACCAGTAAACATTGTGACAAAAAGAAGACAAATCATAAGAATAGTAGAAGTCAAGGTTACAACAGAAAACATGTGATTGGAGGGAAGACAATCTTCTCAAAAAAAAATCTCATAGCAATGAATCCACAATGACAGATGAAAAGTAAAAAAGCCTGGAGTAGTACTCACAACATCTCCACTCCATCTAGCAGCGACATCAAGGGCTTCACCAAGCACTCCACTGAATTTCGGCCGAAGTATAGATAGCAGCCCGTGACCTCTTCGTTTCTGAAGATTAAGTTGAATTTCTGCCTGAAACCAAATAACCAGCTAAACATTTCAGAATTGAAAAGCAACTGAGTAGAAACAACTTCCACAGAATAATCAATTTATGAAGCTTCAACTAAATTAGGATTTTTCATTAAGAATTGAAAAAAAATTATGATTCATTCAACACCACAACCTAGTTAAAATGAACATTTAGACAGAATGGATTAAAAAAAAAAAGAGAAAATAATTGGCATTATAATGCAGAATACCTAAGGAAAACAGATTATAGATACGAGAAAAGCTCTGGATTGGTTTAAAGTCATTTCAGGGTTTATTTTACCCACTTTTTCTCTTTTACATCTGAGAATTTCCTTGAACTGATGATTAAAGATACTGTGGTAAATTAGATGGTTAAATTGACCTTAGAACATCCCAAAAATCTTGTAGAAAAAAATTGGCCTTGCAACAAAAGAAATAAGGTCTGTTTTCCTTTTATTTTTTTAAGGCTTTGTTAGGATAAACATCCATGTAATAAAACATTTGTGCAAGTCTCTGAACCATTCTTGACAGCCATCTCATGATGATCGAATGTGCACTCATTATGAGTAAGGAGAAGAAATGGGGATTCGAAAACATTTAAATCTAGAATGCTTGCTAGCTTGCCTTCTGTATTGTTCCACGGAGTGATGCCAACTCCAACTCATCCAGTGGTAACTGGCGTATCTATAACAAATGCAAAGACAATAAAAAAGAAGAGTCAGCAGACAATTTGATGCTAATAAGCTCAACTAAAAAGGACTTACATGGGAAAAAACAAAGAATATTCTGCAGAAATACAGCTACCTCCAAGTTAGCAGAATGAAATGGCTGGAAGCAGATGTTTGCTTTTAGTTGCCCCTTTTGAAGTAAAAAAGATACCAACTTCCCGCTTTGAGAATTATCCTCACTATTAGGCTTCAAGGGCCCAACAAACTCCACTACAAGACTTTCATCTGGCCTACCAGTGGCATCCAACTGCCAGAAAGATCTCATATTTCAGAAGGAATTATAAGAAAGAAGAATAAAATATAATAGGCCATCAATATAGTTGATTAAGTCAAACCCTTCTTTTAGCCATATCTAATGACATAGGTGATAGGTCTCACTAACAACAGCATTAATAAAAAAAATCCCTAGTTGAATCATTTATCAAAATTCCATTCCCCAGAGCATAGAAACACAAAAATATGCAGCAGAAACGTGTCCAAGTACTCGACTTTGGCATGGGAATGCCAAATGCAATATAATCAATTTCAAACTTGAGAAATTTGCTCTCTAAATCTTGAGCATGCAATTTAATAATAAAAATATGCAGAGACATGTATTTTTTGCTCAAGTTACCAAGAGCTTCCATGATAAGATGGAATGTAATTATAAAGCTTAGTACCAGTTATGCTCTACAATGCAAAATGTCAGGAATCCAAAACCATAAAATATACGAGTCAACATGTTAATTTCAAAGGTTATATTGGCAACATTGACGACTAGACCAGCTTAATATCTTCAGCTCGATTCCAAGAAAAACCAAATGTGCAAGGCGTAAAGATTCTTTGCATTACCTTGACATACTCCCGTGACAAACTCAATGATCCAGCCAACTGAGGCGCCAACATCAACTGATTCAATCTAAGACCTGAAATCGAAACCTCTCCAACAAGGCTCTCTGTCTTTTCTTTATCTGTCATCTCCACAGGTGAATTATTTCTCTCTAGACCAAAATCTTGTCCATTATTAACACTACAAGGCTTTAACACCTTTCCTTGAAACTTGATCTTGCCCGTTGCTTTCAAATGCATAGGTTTTGGAGAATCGAGAGGATAAGGAAATACCCAGTTAAAAAACTCAAAATTATGCATACACAAATCCAAGTCAATTCCCTCAACAACAAATGGCATTGCACTCTTTGCATAACCATCACTTCTGTGCAAGCATACTTTGTCAGTGCAAGATGTTTGAACTTTCGAAGACAAATCAAAAGCAGTGGATGAAGAATTAACAGTAATGGAATCATGTGAGATTATGATATCTCCTCGAGCATCACTAAAAGACCCTTCAGCTTTTGGAGCTGTCCATTTAATGTCACACCTCCTAGATTAAGAAAACAAAGCAAAAAATTGGAAAAAAATCTTTGTGAACCTGAAGAAATTGAGTCTAAATGCAGATTATCATCAACATCATGTATATTCTGATGAGCAACCATAACAAAAGGCAGATGGAGCAAATAAGCAACATCAATAGTTCGTGATCAACAGTTAAGAGGGTAGACACAGAAATCTTACGGTCTCAACAGTGAACCAGAAAGTTTTGTCTCTCCATGTAAAGTCCCTAACTTGAGTGGCATTAGTTGAAGGTACCCAGGTCTATATCGATGCAGAATTTTATCAAAACACAAACTTCCAGAGAAATTCACATCCATTGATGTATCATCAACCTCACCCTAAGTATAACATCACAGAGTTAATTTTCAAAATAGAAATGTTAGAGTGCCACATTAAAAATAAGAAGTTACAAGATTTAGCTTGATAATAAAGCTGGGAAACACTCGAACTCGAGCGAATTGAACCCAATTTAAACTCGAGCCCGAATAAATCTAAACCCATTGTGAAGATTAATTAGTTTAGAGGCCGTGTTGACTTTCTAACCTAAGTTGCACCCCTACAAATAGTAAAATATCATGTTGTCCATGGCAAAAATGAAACCCCAAACTAAAGTACGAAAGTCAAACAAACACCAAAAACTTCTGGGGTCACAAAGATTTATATCCAATATGAAAGCTAAAGCAGCTATAAAGTTGAAGATAGCTTAAAAAATCTCCTAGAAATATAAACATAATGAGCATGCTGAAGTTACCAAATAATCACCGTGGAGAGAAAGAGAGGGGAACTAGCTTGCTAGTTTAACGACTCAGTAAAATGATTCTACAAAGCTTGGCCACAATTTTAAACAAAAACGTAAGTGTATACCTCTGGGCAAACCCAAGCATTCCCTGCCCCTCGAATTTCACCGCCATCTACAAGGCTAGCTCTTATTCCATACAAATCAACAACCTATAGAAAATTCAGAATAAGCTTACAAGAATATAGATGCAGCGGCATGAGATGAAGAATCATCACACAGTTGGACATACACATTTAGTTGCTCGTCAAAAACTTACACAGTTCTCAGTGTTATAAGTGAAATTGGCCGATAAGCAGGAAAATGGTACACGATCAATTGCTGCTACTGCACCAGCTTCCTTACTTTCCAAAACTGCTTCAGATGCAGAGGACGGAGGAAAATCAGCAACTGGATGAGATATCCTTCTAGAGACCATTCCACTTCCCACAAATATAGGTGCATCCAGTGGACCTTGACAGTTAAACACAGCAGTCACTGAACCAGCCAGCTACATGGGGGGTAAAGTCAAAGAGAGATGTAAATATGATGTATATCACCTCATATATTATCACTGCATTCTTTCTTGTGGAAACTAGGCAAGAAACTAATGCACACAACATTATTACGTGATTTGGGAAAAATAATAGTAGGGAAAAACATGTACAAGTGGCTAATAAAAGTATTTGACAGAAATAGAATTTAAAAAAAAAAAATCGAACTTAAAAGTGAAGGGAAAAAAAAGATAAAGCATATAAGATTATAAGATGTAGTTAATATGATTTGTATCAAGTTACTAGCCGAAAATCAGCGCTTCAAACACTTGAGGATGCCATTGTATTGGCCAATGTATGAGACTCATACCAAGGCTTTTAAGAGAATTCTATTTCATTTAACTATTTCACATGCGAGCAGGAACTCTAACATAGATAATGTGTTGATATAGGTTCAAAGGAAAGTGCCAGCTTCATATCCATGTCAGAGTGTAGCACTTCTGTCTATGTTTGGACCTTCCCTTGTAAAGGAGAAATCATAGGTTCTACACATGGTGGGACCAGGGAGAAGCTTGCATCTACACTGCAGCTTAGTATTTCCATTTAATAACACAGGAAAGAATAAAAAGACAGATACATGCGAACAGACAATCAGATGCAACATACAGAACACACACATACCGGAAACAAGAGAGGTTTCATTTTGAAAGTTTTCATCAAGGAATTCACTTCCACGCAAGAAACCTGGAGATGAAAGTTCGTATGCAAAGATTACTAACTGGATGCAGTATTGTTAATAAAACAAAAAGGAACTCAATAAGACATTTCGTGTTGCCAGTTCAAGCTCAAATTAATTGCCTGTTATTAAACTTTTCCAGAAGCATCTCCAAGAACATACCTGACACATAAGATGAAACTCTCCTTCCTCAGGATGAATGCCAAAATCTCCAGACGCTTCCAAGGGAATATCACCAAACCAGCCACTTGCATTGTGTAAGAATATTCGTTGGCCACGGAAACATAAGCTTGCTGAAATATCCTGCATAAAAGAGACGCAGGGCACAGAACAAGAACAACTTTTCAGATTTCAAGGACAACATGACAGACAATAAACATGAAGGATGGTTTCAACCATAAACCTGTTGCATGATCAGAGAACCATAAAGTTATCATGTTTTGCATAATGTGCTGTTAGAAACAGTAACATGCAAGACGACAAGTATTATTATAAAAGACCAATGCCCTGGCAGATCGGGCAAAATGCATCACAACACACTCCATTAAGCCGAAAGTATTTGGAGTCTGGACAGATTCAGTTTGTCGTGATATATTGAAACCGGAAGTAGTTCCTTTTCTAGGCAACCTACCAAGTCTATCTGAAGGGGGAAGGAACATCCACGCAAACAAGCATACTGTATCCATAAAGGTTTAAAAAATAAAACAAAAACGTATAACCGAGACATACAGAAAATGATGATGGCGCATCAATTGTTTGAAAAGCCAACCCTGTCGCATCAAGCTGTCCATGAAGATTTGGAAATGTTTCTCCATTTGACATGCACAAGTGAACCTGAAAAAGTGAAAGTACATATATATCTCAAAACCAACAAAATATAATAACAATGAACTTTTTTTTTCTCCAACGTAATGTCAAAAGAGAAAATACAGTTGAAATGTGACATCTTGAGATTTCAGATACACACAATTTTATATAACATTAAAAAATAGGAATAATGAACAAGCAGAAATTGCCACAAAGAATGAATTCATGTAATTACTTCAGCAACAGAAACAGTATAACCCATTCAGGCACAAACTGGAAAAGTGCCACCATAAAATTTTATAATAGAAAAAATATAAAGTATACAATGGAGTTCGAGAAGCACCTCACCAGTGGCTCTTCCTTTGGACCAAATTAATGGAATTTCTAATATCCTTTCAAAAAGCTGCAGAAGAAAAGACAACCAGCACACAAGGCACGTGAACCAACTTTGTAACCTCAGATTGGAAACACAAAGGTGTTGACAATCTCAATTAAGTGTCATTTTACTTTGTGGTGTCTCCCTTACCGGAACAAACAAGTTGGAAACTTTTAAGTTGGCATGCCATTTCTGTTCAACAATGTCAACAAAAACATCTGTAGACAACCAGCCACCATCTTCAGATATGTTATCAGATCTCCACATCTTACAGTTTCCACTAACTTGAACGTGAGCCCGACCATAGAGATTTTGAAACTTCACATGTCCATCGACATTCTCCATCTCTCTATAAACATTGTATACAAAAATCGTAAATGCTCAGCTTAATGCAAAATTTATCTTGTCATAAACTTTTTCTTGCATAAGATGATGCATTATCATTATACACAGAATATATATTTTCCACAAGGAAACATCTTAAAATATATCCTAAAAGATGAGTGATCCTAATTAGTATAGTTAGACCTCTATCCAGTATGTCAAAAATCGCAACGACAACAAGTTTTTCTATGTAAAACTGAGCACAACAGTTAAAAGGACAGCCAGCTCCGCCACATAAGTAAATCATTTTTATGACGAGCCAGCAAAAGAATTATGTTTTTACTTATTATAAAGAGTAAAACAAAAAAATATATAACAGAA
Source organism: Cydonia oblonga (assembly GCA_015708375.1). NCBI lineage: Eukaryota > Viridiplantae > Streptophyta > Magnoliopsida > Rosales > Rosaceae > Cydonia > Cydonia oblonga. Next base: position 12,647 of record JADOBS010303533.1, read on the forward strand.
GTGGCTCTACCGAGGTTCCCTGTCGCCATATGCAAGTAGCATCAATGTTCCTCCTTTGAAATGAACAGAATCTAGTGTAACTGGAAGTATCTTCTCACAGCCTTCAGACTGCACAACACCTACCCCGTCGACAAGTTCTGCAACAACATCTTCAACTCTGGGGCCCATAGACATCAGCTTTTGAATGGGTCCAGAGAGAAAGGCTAATGGCTCTGCTGCATATCTAGAAAAGGAGGACAAGCCTAATTTCAGGCTTAGGGGCCAGATAGGAACTTGATCGTATGTAGCAAAATTTGAATTCTGAGACATCTGACCACTTTGTCCCTCTGATATCTCATCATCGGTATGCTTATTTACATCATCAATTCCAAAATCCTCTTTTACGTTACCTCTTTTGGTATTAGCTCCTGCAACATTTTCAGTGGATGGGAAAGTTTTACTGGATGTCCCATCTCCAGTAGACCTATCTAAAGTCATAGGAAGTAGATCTTCTATGAAATTAGAACTACTTAAATGACTGTTGACGTTCTCATTTTCTTTAAGAGGATGGTCTGCTGAATCTCCATAATGTTTTCCATTGTGGTTGTCGTCACTTACAGTTTTTTCACCCGTACTTGTGATAGAAGCGTCAGCATTAGTATCAGCCACATTGTTCAACGAATAGGTTTCAGGGTTCATCACATCACATCCTCCAGATGACTGTGAAGGCTCAGATTTCGGATGAAATAGATCCTGAAAATATGCAAGTGCCCTTGCTGCACTGTACCCGAGAATTCTTCTTTTGGCAGTAATACCGGATGTAGAGATATCACTCCCATAACCCTTCCTTTTAAATTTGTGCTTTTTATGCCCCTTTATCACTCTGGACCAAAATTTAAGCCCTGACCCAGGAATTTTGACACCCAACGATTTCTCCAAATCTGCATGCTTTATTTCATAATCAACACCTGTGTCCATGCAATGATCCCTCCAGTGCATCTTTTCATCCATGCACGGAAATGACTCAGAACTTGTTAAATCTACTGAATGGCTATCACCTTCCTTCGAGTCATTTACATTTGCAGGAGTAGAACCCTTGTCAGTAACAATGTAACCTATCTCTGCAGCTTTTTTTGCCGATTCATCTCTTTCTCTTTCCCAGCAAGCAGCTGCTGCTTCTCTAGCAAGCCTTCGGACTTTGGTTCGATGATCAATTCCCTCTTCGTTAGATAAGTGCCTCTGTAGACCACCTTCATTTGAGGGTATCCCTAACCAAGAATAATCCTTCTTCTGTGCAACCAAGACCGTTGGATGCAACAAAACTGCATCAACCACAATCCTTCCCCTCCTCAGACTTGCAAAAGGACGAAGCTGAAGTTTCATAGATGGGACCTCACCACAAGAAAATTCCTCATTATGAGGCCCAATTGAACAAGACTCCAGTGTGACGCTCAAAGGCGATAACCTCTGAACCTTACCAAAAACAACTTCACGCTGAATATATTCACTGAGTACTGAACAAACAGAAGGCAAAAGTTTGGCTTCAACAAAACCCTTGGCTTTTAATTGCCCGTACCATACCAATAAGCATACACCAGATATGGTGGCCAAAAATACAGAGCACCTAATTAAAAGCAACCCCTCTTCCAACAGAGGAGACAAAGACCACGTCAGAGCCTTGCTTCGAGAAAAGGGCTCTTTAACACATTGCACCTTCATCCCATTTTTTAGCTCGAAGGTTCTACTTAATAATTCCACATTTTTCCCCCAAAAATGTGAAACCTTAATCGCTTGAGTAATCCAAAAGTTCTGCTTTTCACATACACACCTGCGAGCAGCCCTTTTTCCCGTACGCCCTCTGTCCCAACAAATGAAATTTCCATTGTTTCTACCATTTAAAGAGCTGTGTAGTGAAACCCCAAGAAATGGGCAGAGGAGTTTTCCGCTCATTATCTTCCCTTAAGACGTTTTAACCCTATGGAAACAGATGTTGATTTTCAATTAAAAATCCACACCAAACCCAAAACAATCATCAAATCAATAGAGAGTAAATGATATGATAACAGACTTGGAAACACCGAAAGCTAATCGTTACCAATGGACATTTCAGACACCGAAAGCTAATCGTTACCAATGGACATTTCAGTTACTTGTTAGCAGAGTAATACTAGGACATTTTCCAAGTAAACAATCACAGTGGCCGGTAATTCGAGTAATAAATCATTCATCAATCAAACATACATATCAATTTCCTCCTCCAACACCCGAAAAGCCCGTAAAATTGGGAGTTTTAATTTGATTAATTCACTAATTGATAAAAACTAACAGGCCTAAAACTGGTCGTCACTCTCACTCAGGAGCAGCAGAGAAGCAAATGCCTACAGTTAACAGAGCTACTCTAAAGCCAAACGTGTTCTTTCACTGCTGGTTTCGAACCCGAAAAATGCAGAATTTAATATTTTGTATTCAAGTTTTCAGTTTTCGGAAATGAAACGCAATAGTTTGAAGACAATCGAACCTGGAGTGACGAAATGGAACATTTCACAGGCATTGCTTGCTTCCTTTGGTTTCAGACTTTCAGGATTGCTTGAGAGAGAGAGAGAGAGAGAGAGAGAGAGAGAGAGGGAGAAGAGGGAGAAGGTTTGCTTGCTCTTTTTTATGCTTGCTTGAATTGCCGGTTTATTTGTTGCGTCCAGTTGTTCCGCTTCTTCATGGTGACGACAACTGGGGAGGGGAGGGGAGGGAAAGAATAAGAAACAGTCAGAAATGCCACGGTGGAGCACCTGAAATGTCAGAAATGCCCTTAACCAGCGTTGGTGTACCAGTACCAGGTTGAACAAGAAACAGTCCCTCTCAAGCCTCGTACATTACCAATCAATATCCCTCTTTGAAAATAAATGATGATAATTCCAAGACACCAATGCCATTACTGAAAATTGAAAACGCTTTTGGTGAAAGCATTTTAATACAAGTACAACGAGTCCATGGTCTAGAAATGATTACGGCAATTGAAGGTTCATTCAACGAATCGGTACAAACCTACTCAAATTACAAAGTTTTAATTGATGTGTAGCAGTAGCACCACATTGATTAGAGAACAACTTGCCCCAAAAAAAGTGCACACTATCACGTGGTGTCCCGAGTCAAAAAATGCATTATTGAATCATGATGTCACGATAAGAATGAACAAGCTTTTTCAATGGTACACTGACTGCTACATCTCATTAAACGATCTCCAAAACTCCCCCTGTATTGATCCCTTAATTTTAGACCGAGGCTGAGATTATTAAGCTCTTCAATAAGCAACTCGCACACCAGAAGAAATGCAATAATTTCTCATTGTGTCCATTCAAAGAATTTCACACACAAGAAGTTTGTGACAGCAACAACACGGAGGAACAACTACATTACAGACATCTATCAATTTAAAACCCACTCTCCAAGGAACAAATATCCAATGAGCAAAACTGGCACATTCCATATGTCCCATGACAACCGAGCAACAAAAAAATGATCGGCAACAGCCAAAAACGAAAACTTCCTATAAGTCCACCGCGCAATTAAATTTAAACCCAGAGCCACCACTCTTTATTTCGCATAACTTCCGTCATATGAACAAAGAGAAATTACATGTTCATATGTACCAATGTTGAACGAAATTTAGGCTTTTACCGGACAGGCTGCTGGTTGTAATGGTTCTTCTCTTTCTTCTTAGCTGCAGCAAGCCGTGCTCTCCTGGCAACAGCCTCTTGAGCAGCAGCTTTTGCTGCAGCATCCAACTCTTTACTAGATTTCTTCTTCTTCCCAGATACAACCTTCTTTAATCGCTCCTTCACGTCAATATTCGATGTATCCTCCTCCGCCTGTTCAGCTCCAGTAACTTCACTTGGGCCATTAGTAGCCCCTGAGTTATTTGGCTGATCCTGCGATTCTTTCACCTCCTTGGAAGCTTTATCTTTCTTTTTCTTCTTCTTGGCGCTCTTGGACTCTGCAGATTGATTTTCCTTTTTTTCTCCATCTCCATTTGGCGCATTATCCTTTTCTTGTGCAACACCTGCAAATGCAACATAACGATGCTTGTTGGCTAGATGATATTGAATATGAGATGGCACCAAAGAAACCATATCCAGATACCTTTGCAATAGAGGCACTCAATAAGTAAATAAATAAAACCAAGACTTCAACTTCTGCAATAATTACGGATATAAATAAACAAATACAAAGACTTGACTTTCAAACATTAGTTTGTCATTTGATTCTAAGCTTATTTTGCAATCGATATGAGCGGTGATTGACACATTGAACAAGAATACTCGGTTAAATGAAGTATTATGTGCATATATGAACGCTTAAAGTGTACATGGAAAATTTTAACCATCTCCTTCGCATTTATGTTACGTCCAATCCCAAATTTCAATTCACGATAGACATGATGGAAATGAATAAGATTCAGCTTTTATTCTTTCTTTACACAGAATTTCAGAAGCAGAAAAGTAAAATAGAGCAAAAGGCACTAAAAGAGAAAAAACTGAAGAGCAGCAATCTCTGATCATTATAGCAGAATTTATCTGAAAAAATTGTTCACAATTACCTCGTGATTCATCTTGACTATCACTCTCCTTTGGGGCGACTCCAAAATCAGCAAGAAGAGCCTCAAGTTCTGCAAGTTCCTTTTTCTTTCTTTCCTTTTTTGAAAGTTGCTTTTCTGCCTCTTTAGGTGGCGCAGGAACATAAGCAGGCTTCTTCACCACTGGCTCCGGGTTTACAGGCACCTCCGGTTCATGATCATGCTCTTCCTCTGCATCATCATCACCTTCATCAAGAATATCTTCTTCACTCTCACTTTCCTGTAATCACAAATCAACAAGCCGTTATAATAACTCTGTTCTGGTCATTGCCCGCAACGCTCTGACAAATGCATAACCATATAAACTTACATAGTCGCATAAAAGGTCATCAGACAAAGTTGTACAAATAATCTTTGAACATGCAAAGGGACGGTCCTAATAGATATTTTATGCAGCATAATTGGCTAAATTTCAGCCTTCAATTCCAACTATTTTTCCCTTTTCCCAACTTTGAATCAACCATAACTACATCGTACAAGTACATATCCATGTAAAGACCCTCACTTTTTCAAAGACACATTGTATCTCCTATGTTCCATGTTCCAATGATACCTAATGACTTTTCCACATGACACCGAATTGTACCTTCGCTTCTGCATTCGGTGCAGCCACTACTTTGTTATCCACCGGAAACCAACACTTAGATTGAAATAACAAATCTTTCCAATGCACCTCCACTAACTTCCTCCTTGAACAATCAACAAGCCAAACTAACTCAGATCATTCCCTCAACCAACAAACAATGTTCGCTTTCCCATCACAAACTTAGCGTCTCTGTAGCTCCTAGAGTAAGATCAATACCCAACTAGACTATCTATATTCATCAGTCCAATTCCTTCTATAAAAAAAATAAAAAATAAATCAAGGAAAAAAATTCAAACAAACAATCGAATAAAAACACAAAATTCAGATAACACACATCAAAATCGAAACGAAAAAAAAAATCGAATTTCAGCTCTGACCTCTACATTTGGCTTCTCCTTACTCTTTTGCGGCTCCGACGATCCCCAAGCAGCCTGAGGCGGAGCTGTGGTGGCGTAATAATCATCATCATCTTCGTCGTCAACATCGGCCCACGATTTCGTGTTCAAAGGAGCCGGCGCCCAGAACACCTGCGGCTCCGGCGCCTTGGGCTGCGCAGCCTTGGACGACCCTTTGCTCTTGCGATCCTTATCGGACTTCTTCTTCTTCCTCAGAGTCTCGAGCGCCGCGAACACGTTCGTGTTGTTGATGACGAGCGAGCCCTCGTCTCTCCTGCCTCCACCGCCAACCATTCTCTCGAGAAATCGCGCAGGGAAGGAAGATTTCGCGGTTTTTCAATCGACAATGAAAAATTCACAGACGCTCAGGAAAAATCGAGATCGGAGATTTGGGGGGATTGTGAAAGGGGAATTAGGGTCTGGAGGAGATTGGGAATGGTGGAATTAGGGATTTGGATTATATAGGAGGAGAGGGAGGTATGGAGATTTGGGAAGATGAAGAGGGAGGAGGGGAGGTTGGTTACGTTTGCAAAAGTAGGGCTAAATTAAGGTCTGGATAACGTAATGGAGTACCCAATGAGGAGCTTATATAGCTGGCTTGTGTTTTTTGTTTTTACTGATTGGGCCTCCTACTTCATTGTATTTGTGATTTTAGCAACGTAAAGTTATTATTTCGGATTTTTTGGTATTGCGATGTTTACATAAAACTATAATCGTTAAAATTCAAAGTTTTCAAGCTATTTTTTATTAGTTTTCCTATTTATTTATAGTTGGTTTGTTGTTCGGTTTATTAGTCCGTTTGCTACTTTGTTATGTGTATTTTCAACTTGGTATGAGAACAAGTTTGATGCTTAATAATTTTATAAGTTATTGTTCCGTATTGAATCTTTATTTTTTCAGTCTGGTCTTAGTTATTTTTTCTGTGTGGTGAAATCTGTTTGTTTAGTTGTCATAGATTGGAAAAAGTTTACACAGTGGTTTTCTTATTTATTATTTGCCAGTAAATTTTTTTTCATGTGTATACAGGATTTGGTAGTTTTTGGTTGTTGGAATATTTAGTAAATTGTTGGGGAAAATAGCAAAAATGTGACATTTGCCCACTAACGGGTACTTTTGTCTTTATGATATTGAGTTTTAATTTTCATACTTAAAGTTTGACACGCATCAATACAAACACTACTTGATTAAACTTAGAATGGCAAGGTAATTTTTAGTTGTCAAAAAGGCAGAAAACTATCTATAAAAAAATGTCTCTGCGTAATTCTGTAACATTTAAAAATAAAAAATAAAAAATAAAAAAAAAAATATATATATATACATGAATTTCATAATATAAGTGCAGTTAATCGCAACGTACAAGAGAGACTGAAAACAGCATATTCGGATGACTTGGATTTGTCTTTGTGCCCATCGGCAGTCAAACACAATTTTTGGGCCCCTTTCATGAGACGAGAGAGATATGGTAATCAGACAGCCCTACTAAAGTTTATCCCCAATCACTAATTAATTAAGAAAGCACAATATAAAAACTATCAGACTCAGAGAGCAGATAAATGAATAGTTTTTGTCAGTCACAATGTCCTCAACAAATTTTACAGTTACGAGTATCCCGAACACATATACTACAATAGGAAAACCCCGGTACTTATCTTGTTTATGCCAACGTGAACATTCGAAGAAGCAAAAAGATGAAATGAATAGAATACAAAGGGCTCTATCGACAGTAACTTACTAAAAATCATTGTCATTTTCTTCCTTTTCAACTCTCTCTCTCTCTCTCTCTCTCTCTCTCTCTCTCTCTCTCTCTCTCTCTCTGCAAATGACTATGCCACAAAA
>JADOBS010303534.1:0-20078 GCA_015708375.1 Cydonia oblonga
ACAAAAAAAAAAAAAAAAAAAAAGTTCAAAATTCAAAATTCAGGAGATAATATTGATGATTTAATAGTTAACATCCATTTAATACTTAATATATCCCTTAAAAAGGGGCATAAATTCTGGCACGTAAAAAAAACCTCCATTGTAACATCTCACATCGACCAACAGAGAGGGGGTGATGTGCCTTATATGTACATGCCCACCTCCCTATAGCACGAGGCCTTTTGGGAACTCACTGACTTCAGATTTCATTGGAACTCCGAAGTTAAGCGAGTTTGGGCAAGTGCAATCCCATGATAGGTGACCCACTGAGAAGTTGCTCGTGAGTTCCCAAAAACAAAACCTTGAGGGAATGGTAAGCCCAAACAATATCGCGTTACGGCGGAGTCGAGACTGAGATGTGATAGAATGGTATCAGAGCCACTCTGTCGTTCGGTGCGAGTATGTCGACGAGGACGTCGGGCCCCTAAGGAGGGTGCATTGTAACATCTCACATTGACCAATGGAGAGAGGGTGATGTGTCTTATATGCACATGCCCACCTCCCTATAGCATGAGGCTTTTTGGTAACTCACTGACTTTGGATTCCATCGGAACTCCGAAGTTAAGTGAGCTTGGGCAAGAGCAATCCCAGGATGGGTGATCCACTGGGAAGTTGCTCGTGAGTTCCCAGAAACAAAACCATGAGGGAATAGTAAGCCCAAAACAGACAATATCGTGCTTTCCCACATTTAATATTTTTCATTTAAAAGAAATAAACTAATGATATGTAAATGAAAAATTTTAAAATGCTTAGGTGGCTATTAGTCCAAGCGTTTTGATCAAATCTTTAAAAGACACAAAAGTTTAATTAGAAAAATGTAGAAAAAGAGTGGGGCAATCTAATTTTTAATAATTAATTTTTATTTATTTATATTAGAAATAGAAAACACAAGAAATTCAGAAACCATCATATAACAGTCTCGGAATCATTGGGGGAGAAGAAAATGACTCTGCATGCGACCCAACAATCGTAAATTATCATGACAGACTTTGACAAAAAAAATAAAGACTGATTTTATTCCGATCCATTTTCAGCTCATCCTACAAAATTCATATGTGGTATGAAAAATTCTAATATCATAATCATGCACCGTGATAATGGTGTTCAAAGAAAAAACAACAATTGGTGAGTAGGATTAGGAGTGTGTTTGAATAGATAATTTCCAACGGCGAATAAAAGCTTATAGAATAGTTGTGAGATATGGGTAGTTGATCCACCGATTGCATTGTGCCGATTAACTGACTACTTACATTTTGTTACTATCTTGCACAATTATTGCGACGAAAACAACCAAATGATAGGAGTTATTCAACAATAAACCCTAGAACACGAAGGCGAGGAAACCTCATATTTATTTGATGAAATTGATAAAATTCTCCCAATACAGTAGAAAATAATAAAAATTCTCTGAAGTATCAAAATCATGTTAATAATAAACATACAGCTCATAACTTTATGGAAAACATACGGCTTGAGCCAAGTAATATAGAATTTTGAACTTTTCAATGGTAGTTGTGATGTGTTTCGATGGTGGTGGCGTCTAATATGGTGGCGAGACAGAGAGAGAATTAAACACCAATATCAGCTTGCTTTCCACAATAAAACCCACCACCGCGACGATGGATGCCGCTGCGATTTGTCTGCTCTGTCATCTTCTACTTGTTCATCGTTGTCAGTGTCGACAAAAATGAATATTGTTGATATGTCTTTGATAATGGGTAGATATTGCTGATATGTTAACATAAGTTGTTCCCTAACCAAGCGCGACAATTCAAATTAGGAACAAGATCTCAATTCGATTGTTCAATTATGAACAAGACCCTGACTTGATCTTGGCTTGACCTAAGGATGAATTTTGAATGTGTGGCCAACTAAGGACGTGGTCCGACCACGTGAAATGGAGTGTTGAGGAAGGCAATTCCACATCGAAAACTTGACAAGATATATTATACTTATAAATGAATAATTACACTACTAATATCGAGGCTTTTAGGAACCGTTAAATTAGGCAGTTGAGGTTGATCTAACGGAAGCTAATGAACCCCCTTATCTTACCTCTTACAGTTAGGCCTTCAACTCAATATAACCAAACCAATCCTTAGTGGTCTAAACTCAAATTTGAGCTTAAAACATCTTCGCCCTTTAACTTGCTTTTCAAGTATGAGGGGGTTGGCCCAACCCACTCCCCCAAGTGGGATCCATTTGAGACCACTTCCAAGTTCCAACCCTCCCAATTGGGCAATTGAGTGATTGAATCCCCCAGAACCCACAAAATCCTTTCCACCCAAGGCCCACTTAGCCGGGCTACAGTAAAAAGAAGCGGAGCCCAATTGCTCAATCGGGCCACAATTGCCCAACCCAACGGCTGAGGCCCTGTGACGTTAGGGTGATGTCACTCACGTTATAATTTTTTACTACATTGCGTGTGCTTCATGCGCCCATGAGAGTGAGTCAGCCAACCAAACCTGCAACATTGGGACTCGCGCTGCAGGCGCAATCAACCCCTTAGCCGTTCGATTTGAACAAGTTTTCTATCCTACGGTCCAGATTTTTCAAACAAACAAAATAAAACTAAAAAAACTCAAAAATTCCTTTTGGGCCCACCTGGCATAATATGGGTTGTTGGATTACCAAAAAAAAAAAGATGTAATCCAAATCCAATGGTTCATATTCATTAGGTAAGAAATAAATATTAAAAATTATAACAAAATTGGAAATTACCGGCCTGTACACTGCAGTTTGGGAAACCCTTCAAATTGGTACAGCAGTATATCACTTCACTTGTTCCCTATGGTACCGTTTGGTATGCAGACGAGACGGGACTGAACGGGATGGGAAGGGACGGAACAGGACGGAACGGATGATGTAAATATTAAAAAAGATAAGGAGAAATTTTGTCATAAAATGTTATAAATTTGTGTTCCACAGATGTGGAACGGGTCGTTCTAGAGGGAAGAGGTGGAACGAAAAATCAGCCAAATTTCGTCCCATGAGACAACCTGTTCCACAGTTTTTAGGCGCACCAAACGTGGGACGGAACGGCTCGTCCCGTTCCATCCCGTCCCGTCCCGTCCCACTAACAAACGGTACATATTGAATTGTTCAGATTGTTCATGTGACTCGATCGTTTTGTTAAACAATGTCTCAGTTATGTCCATTCGGTTCAATTTCAATTCTTTTACGCATTTAAATTGATGCTTCGAATAACAACATAGCCTTTACACTATGCAAAACACTAAATCATATATGACTGCAGAACGATTTCATCACTCAGTCGATATTAAAAGTGCACGGTGACTCTATATACATAAAAATGAATGCCAAATGACAACAAATGGCGTTACGGACAACACATCCGATGAGGCATTCAAAGATTAGCGACAACAAATTTTAGCCTCGGAGTGAAATTTTCAAATGTTCACTAGCAGTAAACCATGAGAGATTGTCGCTCATTCTGCAGTACCTCAATTGCGCCAGGTACGACAAACATGTCCATGAATTTCTCATCGTTCACAGCAAACAAATCCAAACCAATAGCCACAACAAGCAGATCCCGACTGCATAAAACAGGGAGGGAAAAAAAAAACCATTTCGTTACAATGGTCACTAGTCTGCCAAAGAATGATTTTCAAGAAAAATGTGGATATTAGTATGATTTATATCTAAAGCCAAATTACATGTGGAATTGAATAAAGTAACTATTACTAAATATTATGTGTAGCAGGGTTCCGAGGCTCTACTAAGTATTCGAGGGCATTTGCAGGATTCTGTAGCAAAAGAAGTGAAAAATTCCATATGATATACAGAGGGGCGAAAAACAAAAACATGAAAATACAATTTGATGCATGTATTTAGAAACGCTCGAATTTCACGATGTCTTGAAAGTTTTGACTTGTTGAAGTAGACTAGTAAGATCAGCAAGTGTAATACAATGTGCAATTATAATAAATTGTTAAGGAAACTCACCAAGGTGTTAGAAAACCAGAATTCAAAGCTGATGCCACATTTCTCTCAATAAGAACTTCACGTATCCGCCCAAAATGCTGTGCAGCTGATAAACACATTTCAGTATAAGCCGTGGCTGATTTTAAAGTACCATCAGCATTTCCAAACAAAAGGGAACCACCATTTTGCTGTATTCTTGTATTGTCAGGATTTCTGTCGTTTCCAGTCATTCTTGACATCCGCTTTCTTGCTCCAGTGTCAATGCCATTCCCAAGATCTTTCTTCAAACCACCATCACATGGCTGATCAGGTGATGGGGTCTCGGGAATCTGCACCTTTTCCGGGAGTCGTTTGGTGTGTGTTCTTTTCTGATCCTTCATCGTGGCATCAGATAACTCAAGTAATAATGAAGTGACTGAAGGGTGGTTAAAGTTGTAAGAAGAAGCGGTACTGGAACCAAAACCCCGTTGAAAGTCATTGCCATAACAAACCAATGAGTATGGACTTGTAACTGAATCGAGGTGGTGCCGAACTAGTTGCTTGCGCTGTTTAGCAAGCTCCTTTATAAATCGGTTGTGTGCCTGCCTAAGAGCATCATCGAAACCAACATACCCATCCATATTTCCAGATTTCCTCCTACCTACACAGTAAACAAGCACCCCCAAGGTTTTATTATCAGAACTAAGTACTATTAGTCCCATAAATAAAGATTTGTATTAGAATCCTAGGTTGGAGAACTCAACAAAAAGAAATCAGGGGAAAATATAAAGGAGAAGCATCAATGTAATAGGTGTTAATGCAGGAAGCCAAAAATATAGTTAACATTCAATTCCAAGGAGCATTAAATTTCTTAAATAGTTCCACATTCTACTCATTTCTTCATCTGTTAATGCACATTTCATGTAAAACATTTGATCTGGAAAAACAAAAGTGTGAGTAAGATAGATAGCTTTTACATTCTGAATCACAGTTGCGAGTTCGTTCTATGGCAAGATCAAAAAGGTTTCTCAAAACAAATGCAAGCCGATCGCATGCAGTGTCAAGAAGAGGAGCAAGCCATGAGCGTGCAGCAGAACGTGCAATCTCTGCAGCCGCCTCCGTCACTCCTCTACCCCCACCTCGGCCCACCTGATACAAGAAGACTTAGAACTTGCCTCTGTACAAAATATATAGAATTCCTAGCTAAATTGATCTGCCAGAATATGTATTACCTTCTCCCTAGACACTGGAGGACATTCAATTGAATATGCAGCACAGTGGAATTCATGCATAACCCTTTCAAGTGCAGCTCCTCCATATAGTCGAAGGGGTAGCATTGGGAGGCATTATATCTGCTGTGACGCCAGGCCACCCCCCAATACCACCTTCCGATTGCTCCTCCATAGTTGTTTTTCCCCATTGCTCAGGGGCAGGGTCTGCTGCTCCATCAATCAAAGTAGCCTTCGAAATTTACAAATTAGAGGGAATTCAGTCAAGCTATACGATAGCTCTAAAAGTCAAAACTACTCAATAACAGTAGCATATGAATAAAAGATGATGAAGTGTACGAACGAATGACTCAATAACAGTAGCATATGAAAGCTAAGTTTTTCCTGACTACTTGTGGCGTTTACATTGACGAAGCAGTGTAGAGGATGATTGGAAATAATTGAAAAGATTTGCATATAATAAGCGCTGTGAATTGCCAGAAATACTATTGAAAGATATACCCGTTATTATACTTTGTATTATATATATACTAGCCTCTTGTCACACTTGTATGCATGTGACAATTGGCCTTTGTATGTTATTTTATTTAAGAAACTCAACTTTTTTCTATTTATATATTTATTATTTATATTTAAAATATTTTTGAAAATAAATTAGAAGTTAAACATAAATCACCCACTAACGGGGGATTTTGTTAATTATTTTTTTTCTAAAGTTTAAAATTTTAAATTCATTCAAAATTAATATTTGTTGAATTATTTTAACTCCTATTAGTTCTTGTAATTTTAAAATTCTTAAGGGATAATTTATGGTATTTTGAATGTTTCACCATTTTGGGGTGCTCCCTTTATACATAAACTAGGCTCTCCGCACGCGCTCACGCGCATGCGAGAGGCATTTTTGCATCATGGGCGCTACGCACCCCGAAGATGTGTTGTTTTAGATATTCTTATATCCTAATCGACGTTAAAAGAGCATATCTTTCAGCATACAACTACATTGACGGGTGTTACACATTTCTAAAGATCTTTTTATATTATGTCAAGTCCACATCTGTCATTTGGTATACGAAACTATTCAGCATTATACAAAAAGTTCAAAATTCTATCACCCATTTACATAAAAATTAAAACTCTATAAAAGATGCTAATTACACCATGTAGCAACTGTAAATTGATTACTCCCTTTGATGACATGCTTCAACGTGAACCAAGGTTCTAGGCAGTTGCATCTTTTATATGCATGCCTCCTTTATATGCATGCTTCTTTCATCATCATATCTGTAACAGAAAAGAAACATAACATTCAAATGGTGTAGTAAAGGAATGCATACAGTTACAAATATAATACAAAATGCAGAAAAAATATACCAAAATATAGTTTCATATACCAAATGACGAATGTGGGCTCGATATAATATAAAAAGATCTTTAAAAATGTGTAATACCCGTAATAAGAGGCTAAAAAGCTACAAAATGACATGTAGTTTTGGCATAACGTAAAAGATCGTTTGGAAAAAAAAAATATAAATTAACAGAAACGAAGAAAGCTAATGCATTTATCGTTTATTCTTTATTTGTCCGTCTTTTCTCTCTCTTGCCTTTACGTTGGCTTCTTCAACCGTGTCATCCAATCTCAGTTCTCTGTTGATAAATTTCACTGGGGCATAATAGTTAGACAAATTAAACAATGACAGTGATTTTATAAAAAAAAATTCAGAAAACCGGAGGCAAGGGGATGAAACAAACTTACTCAGAAGAAATGAAAACTAATTTTCCTCTTCTTTCTCTCTTGTTTTGCGTTCTAATAAGCAATAGATGCAGCAGCGCAAAATTAAACACAATAAAGTTCACTGAGGCATAATACATCATTGCTAGAAAAGGAACCATTCGCTTTTAGGTTTACAGTTTTTCCGTTAGTGTAACAGAAGCACTGTCTTGGGAAGATCTAGAAACAAAATGCACACCCCAAATGTTAAAATCCGGAAATAACTTACCTTTACTTCCTCCATGATGACCAAACAAAAAACCCTAAACTTTGAATTGCAATAGAACTTAAAATGACTTTGAATTGTAATCGAACTCCATTAAAATTCTAAAACTGATCTCACTTCATAAACATAATTCAACTTTGTGAACTCAAATCCAGAATGATGTGAACAGATTCTCACTTTAATGTAGCAAGACCAAAGAACTACCATGATCGAGCTTCATACCAAATTCCAAGAGAATTCAGATTCACAATTAAATTAGATTTTCAAACGCATAAATGAGTAATACTCACTCAAATTCAAAACATAACGTTTAACTCAAAACCAATATCTTCCCCTTCTCCCTATCTTTCTAGCAATCAAATTGAATAAGTTCCTACATAACGGCTCCAACTTTACTAATTAAAACAAAAACCTATTTGTAATACCGTATTAGCATACGTAGCTGAATCCTAAATAATTTTTTTCATAAAACTGGGTAATGCACCAAATCCGCAGCAGTTGATGATCAACCAAATAGGGGAAAGCAAACAACCCATTACCAAATGTCCCAAATCCAAATTAAATAAATCATACAGTATATTGCCACACACTAACAAAAAGTCCCAGTCTTTAACGTTCAGCAAAATGAATGCATAGTTGAAAGGTTAACAACAAATTCATAACGTTGTTTCATACCCTATTCACATTGAGATCAGTAGGCCAGTAATGGAGGAACTTGTAGGAGTAGTCGAACGTTTCCAAAGACGACCCAAATGAAATAAGGCCCCCATTTGTGATTCTCAAATTCAATTTCCAAAAAAAACTTAGACCGAAATTAAACTCGGATGTCAACTGGGACAACATTATAGTTCAACGAATGATGATTAAGTCAAACAATTTACCACCTGGGTAGGGTCGGCGGGCTAAGTACAAATTTGGTACTTCTTGTTGACCATTGGAAATTATGAGAACTTTCTCGTTGTCTTCGTCGTCGTTTGTGCTTCCGAATTGCGACAATGGTGTCCTGTCGTATGGCCAACGGCAACACCGAGTAGCCCTCGTAGTCTATGTGCTCTCTGGTCAAGTTCACTTTCCTTGAATCCACCGTCCGGTAAAAAACTCAAACTGAAAAAAATAAAAAAAATAAAAATAAAAACCCAAAGAAAGAGATAAAGAGGACCCACCTGAAGAGCGAGCGAAGAGCTGGGCCTCGTCGAGTTCGGAGGAGTGGCCGTAGACGGCTTTGAGGGTGACGTGAATTGATTGGGATCGGAAGGTCTTCGTGTTTTGCCATTTGTTCTAGCAACTTGATTAAACACACACTGAAAGCTCCCCGTGACGGTGATGGTGACGCAAGCAAACAAAAGCATTAAGTTATCTAATTAGACAATATTTAGGACACTCTTTGATGAAGATGATGATGATTGGATTATATAGGACACTAAAGTGAATAAAATCTTGGGTACCTGGAGGACATGGTAATGAAGGCGACGGCGGATGCGGAAGTGAGAGAAGATTCAGAGGACTATTGGTGGTGAGGGCAGCGGAGAAGGATGCGTTTTGGTAAACTGAGCGACTGTCTGAATTTCTCACCGGTTTGCGGGGATGGAGTGACCCCTGCTCACTTTAAACGTGCGGTATATGGCAGTTCCATCTCTGCAGTTTGCAACCGCTGCAAGTGCTGTGGAGAATTCCGTCTCTGCAGTTTGCAACTGCAAGTCTGCAACTGCTGTGGAGAGTTCTGTCTCTGCAGTTTGCAACCGCTGCAACTGCTGTTGAGAGTTCGTGGCTTCGTGCCCATCTGAAGTTTTTTTTTTCTTTTTTTTATTTATGTATTTACTTCTTGTTTTCTATATAGCAGAAATATAGAATGTGACCAAGTAGTTATAGGATGATTAATTTAAGGGATGATAATAATGAATTTAAAGTGTGTGTATTTTCATTTAGTGGTTCATAATTGTCATTGTTGTGATGGGTGCATATATTGTTTGTAGTGGATAATTTTGTTTTTCAACTTGTAAATGATTTATAAATAGCAACATATTTACGAATTTGACCTTATTTTTGTGAGCAGTTATCCGTGTACTTTATGTATAAAATGAGGGTATTCTTGGTATTTCTGAATGCTTCACCAAACTGGCCTTCTCCCCGTATGTATATAGATATATATATATATATATATATATTTTTTTTTTTTTTTGTTGTTGAAAACCTGTCACAGAGATTACTCACCACACGATTGCTTATAGAAGCTGCGTACAAAATTGCAGATCTCCAGAGGCGAGCAACATCAGAGGTGGCCTTTATTTTCGAGTCCATTTTGGCTAGTTCACAGGTGACATCACCGCAGCGCTGCTCAAGCAGAGCAAGAGTTGCTGGTGCAGCTTCTTTGTATCTTTTCTGAAGCTCGGATTCTAAGTAGTCTCTCAAACAGCTAAATCCAATATATGGTCTGAACTTCTCTTCATCAAAGCCTCCCTTAACTGTTGGTGCACCAGTGTTTTGCAAGAACTGAAGTTTTGTTCCCCACAAATTTAAAAGCTTTGATTAAATGTCTGAGCCCTTGGATCATAGTCCAAGAGTGCATTTCAAATTCATTTAGTTAAGTGATTGTTTTTGCCACATGTAACTACCTCATAGGATAGATTGTTTGAATGGTTGAATTTACTTAGATGTAAGAGAGAGAAACTCTCATTCTCTTTCCACTCTCTTTGTAATAGTTTATGCTCATCACACGTATGACGTGTTTACGAAACCGGAACGGAATGGCAAGAAACAGAATTGGATTCTTTTCCAGGCATTCAAGCCGTTTACTAACATTTCCGGAATAAAAAACAAGATGCGGTCCACTTAAAATCAGGAATCGGATCCCTAAATCTCTCGGAATCGGATCCCCTAGATGGAGGTGATATTTGGATTCTGGGGAGAAGGCTCTTCCAGGAATCCAACTTTTATACCCAAACTACCCCCGTATCTTCTACGTCCCCCTTCATACATGTGACTCTCTTTGCCCAGTCTGCCGACTCCTTTGCACGTTCACCAGCTTAATCACGATTCTGGATGATTTTGTGCCAGGATTTGAAACTCGTTCGGTATCTAGAATTGAAGCTGCAGTTGTGGTAAATACACTCTAACACCTGGAATTGAAGTTGCAGTGGTGGTGGATCGACTGCTATGGTGGTTGTGGGGTATATTCCAGTGGTTGTGTGGTTGGAGAGAGATGGAGGGAGATGGAAAAAAAAAAGGGAAGCTGAAGATAGTTTTGGGGTATGAGGGCGGTGCAGACTTTACGAGAAAGAAGAAAAATGAAGAGTTACTGGGGGATTGGGAACGGAGCAAGGAGATTTGATGGGTGGAATTTAATTTAATTAAATTAATTAGTATGAAAATACTTTATTTATGTAAGGGCAATTTAGTAATCATATTAGTTTTAATTCCGATTGAAGCGAATTAGTAAACAACTTATATGGACTCAACATCATTCCTATTCCGATTCCATACATTTTTAGTAAACAACTTCAACAGGAATCTGATTCTGATTCCACCTCATTTCAATTCCTCCTCAATCCAATTCTTTCTCAATCCAATTCCTCTTAATATGATTACAGATTACTAAACGCGCCCTTAGTGTGCGAGTGGTGAATGGATTCCAAGGATTGTTAGTTCCTTCCTCTTCTCTCTACCATTTTCGATCAACTTGCAAATCTGCAGGACTCATCCTAGTAGCCTCCATTGATATACAATTATATACCTAAGCTGAAACAAACTGTAATGTGGCCTCAGAGCCTAGTTCTTTTATAATCTGAGTGTGAATCTATGAATCTAGGTAGCGGAGAAACTCGGTCTGAATCGAGCTTTTGCAACGAAATCTGAAGCTTTTGAATTTTCTGGGTTACTCGATAACAAGTTTAATATGGCTGGGTCGAGTGGTGCTGATTTCCGAGCACCAGTTTTCAATAGAGAGAACTTTGATTTTGGCAAATCAAAATGAAGATTATATTCCGATCTTATGAACTCTGGGATATAGTTGAGAAGGGGTTCGTTGATCCAATAAAGAAGGAGGAAGAGCTCATTGCAAATGAGAGTAAGCTTCTGAAGGAAAATATTGTCAAGGATGCAAAGGCTCTTGGCATTATTCAGGGTGTTGTCTCCGATTAAATCTTCCCGAGGATCGCTACACAAGAGAAGGCAAAATCGGCCTGGGATGTGTTAAAGCAAGAGTTTGTGGGAGTAAACAAGTAAGGTCTATGACACTTCAAGGCTTACGCTGCGATTTTGAATATACTAAAATGGTTGAGCATGAATCATTATTTGCATATCTTGCTATACTGTTTGTTTTAACTTATTAGATGAAAAGTGGTAAGGATCTGAGTAATCAAATAGTTGTGCAGAAATTAGTGATTAGTTTACCTAAGTCTTATGATAGTATTGCTTCTATGATTGAGAATACTAAGGATCTAGAAATTGTTGATGCACAAGATGTTGTTGCTATTCTAAAGGGATATGAGCAAAGAATTAAGAGGCACTCTTAGAATCACACTGAGAAGGCATTTGCAAGCTTAGCTCCCAAGCAAAATAAGCTTAATGCAAACCAAAACTTCAAACCTCAGAAAAATTGGAAGACAAAAGGGAAGAAACGAGATAATAGGCTACACATCAACAAGGAAAAACTGCAATAGCTTCTGATATAACTAAAAATCCTTGTAAACGACAAGTTACATTTTGAAGATTGTTGGTTAAAGGGAAAGCCTAAATGCCATAACTGTGATAAGTTTGGGCAAAGTGCAAAGGGTTGCCATAGCAAGAAGGCTATTTAGCATGTGAACTATGCCAGTCATGTTGAAGTTTTGTTTTCCTTCTATTTGAACTTATAAAGTGTTTTTATATAAATCGTGAGGTGTTTTTTTTTTATTTTTTTTATATTTTTTATATTTACTAACCTTGTCAATGTGGGACTAAAAAAATCATATTTTTCAGTCTTTAACTGATATGTATAAACAATGAATGCGCACTAAATTAAACTATACATTTATATGATTTGCAAATTTGGTCTACGGGTTACTCTTTCTTGAAGGTTAAACTTGAATTGGAATGAATGTTTAAAAACTGCAACCCATATAACTACTAGCTAGTAATGAAAAAGAAATTAACAACCAAACATAATTTCTTAAAAATTGGAAAGAATAAACATGCATATAGTATTTGAAACTCAAGACTCTCGTTAATTTAAACAACAAAAACTACTGCTTTTGATTAAACTACTTGATCATTTAACCATATTTTATAAATTTAGAAAAGGAAATTAGTAAAAATTGAAAAGTTACAAAACACACATAGTATTTCTAACCTAGGACCTTCTCATTAATTTTAACGAGGACAAACCACCACTCATGGTTATACTTTTTTTATCATTTACCCAAATGTTATAAATTTATACTCTTATGAAAAGAAATTCGTAATCATTTTTTTTGAACAAACGATGTTATCTACATTAAGATGGTGGGAGAGTGGGTCAAGTCTCACACTGGGCTTGCAATAATGTCGTTCAAATTTGCATTTGACTAGAGTCGATTCTAAGACCTCTCACTTATAAGTGAAAAAGAATATTATTAGATCGTAATACTAAGTGACAAATTCGTAATAATTAGTAAGTAAATAAACACATAGTGCTTCAAACCATTGACTTCTTCATTAATCTTAGACAAGAGAAACCACTAGTTTTAATTAAATTTCTTCATCATTTAATCAAATTTTATAAATTTATATTCTTATAAAAACATATATAACTATACCAGTAATTTTGGTACCTGAATTTTTTTTGCGCAAAAGACAGTCGCCCAACCCACAGTGGACCAGGGCCGGCCCTGAGTGGAATATGATGGGAAAACACGACGAACATCCAAAACAGGATAGGTAGCAACTTGGTCACATACTCTCGGTTTGATTCGGTCAGAAAATCAGAGGGCAAGAGTGCACGAGAGCGGTCAAGCCCTTCTGATTTTGGCGGTCCTGATTTGTTTATATACGTTGACAAAACACTGGATCAACCAACGAAACTTAGTGGGTGTGACATGGCCTACTTGTGACTTTAACGCGCTTTCTGCCGAATTACAAGATCCTCAATGAGCAATGCGTTTTCAATAATTATACTCAATTTATATTACCCTTTTTCAAATAGAATAAATTATTCTTATTTAGTTCTACATTTTATTTTATTTTTCCGAATATAAAGATATATTTACAACTAGAGGTGGGATATTCGGGGTTAAATCTCACTATAGGTAGTTATAATAATTTGGTTTTGAACCAGTCACCCATAAAAGTTCAAGTAAAGAATAATATCACTACGTCGTAATGTTAAATAACCATTTTTAAGAGAGTTTTTTAGTACGTTGATATTTTTACACTCAGGGAATGAAGAGTTTGGCTAAGCTACATAATGGGTAACCTAATTTGGTATCGAATTCGCCATCTATGATATTCGAACCTAAAACCTCTCACTTAAAAGTGAAGACAAATACTACTAGATTATAGTACTGAGTGACACTATTTTAAGAAGAGAGATTATATTCACACAACTCAAATTACTTCTCTCACACCCTTTCAAATTTTTAATATGTTCTACACACCACTAACACTTGATAGAAAAATATTAAAAAATTAAAAAGATGTAGAGGAAGTAATTTGAGATGTGTGAATATAATCTCCCTTTTAAGAAAGTCAAAGCATCATATTTTTGAAAGTTTGAAAAAGGAGATTAATTTGTTTTAGCAATAATAAAGGGACTCTGAAGATCGTGGATAATATTAACAACATATTGAACGTTTGGTAAGTGGATGTGACACATCTTCCTTTTGTCAATCCGCAGTTATCATAATGTTACACAAAGGCATCCAATAAATTTGAGCTATTTTTAGTAATTCTTATAAAAAATTTCTTGTGTTCTTTTTCATTTATTTATAAATGATAGGATTTACGGAAGGGAGTGTTAGCAACCTTTGCATTTAGACCTTCTCACTGTACTAAATGTGTTGTGTCATTTTGCAAAGAAAAACAAGATATTTCAATGCTTTTGGCTAGAGATTAAAGATGAGAAACAAAAAATATAATTTCAAAGTATTAACTATCTTGTTTTTTGTGTAAAAAAATCACACATTACTTTTGATAAAGCGAGAAGATTCAAATACAAAGGTCAGTGCAATGTTGCTAACATTTACCTTCACAAATAAAGTCACAACAATGTTACGACACCATAATAAAAGAAGTCACAACTAACTTAGTAGCAAATTCATCACAAATACATACATACACCAAGTGGAGATCTCAACTAGCACTAGACCAAAGACAATTGGTTATACATTTTTATTTGTTTGTTTGTTAGGATATGCTCTAAATTTTAATTTTTTTTGTACTTTAATTTAAAATTAATTCTCTTTAAACAAATAAAATTCTTAGTTGACAACTTTAAACATGTACAAAATCACACACACGTACCACAACTTGTTCTATTACATCTTATTCTTTACTTGTACTTTTATTTTGTTATTTTTGTTTAAAATATTTTATTCAAAAAAAAGAAAAGAAATAAAGATAAAAAAATGCCGATTATGTGGGAAGTTTTGTTCCGTTAGTTTGGTTTTTTATTTAAATTAAATTGTTTTATTTTAAAATCTAATTAAGGAGGGGTAAACTCGAGATTATAAATGATTCATCGTTTTTGCCTTCTAAACGGCTAGAACCATTAAAATTCCATCTGTAATGAGTGCCACAACTAATGAAAAAAATGAAAATCTCTTTCTTTAAAAGGCATGTGTATATATGTATGTGAGTGGGACTATACCTAATGAGAAGGGTTGCCAATGAGACAACGAATCTAAGGCTAGCTCTTCCAATGCCGGAGAATTAGGAAGCCAACCTCTTTGATCTCATGTGCTTTAAGCCTTTAACCGAATCTAGTGCACTAATCAATAAATTAATCTTAATTCATTATATGCGACTAATTGTTTTATTCTCATTATTTATCAATTGCAAACTAGACTCCCTTGGAACTCAACTTTTAAGTTTTTATAAAATAAATAAATAATCAAAATCTCAACTTTATGAAATTTTAATTTGATATATATATATACATATTTTTTTGGACAAATGATATCATTTACATTTAAGGGGGAGGGAGTGAGCTTAGTTTCACAATGGGATAACAATAATGTGATTCAAATTCACCTTTGGCTAAAATTGAACCTAAGACATCTCACGTATAAGTGAAGATGAGTATCACTTGTCATGCCCCGATCCCGACATACGTCCAGGATCGACACGTGATGTCACCAAATACTCGTTTAACTCCCATACCCTGCATCCGAGATATGGACAATGCACAACTCAAGATTTGAATAGCGTGATAATTTTTCTTATACTTTATGGTTGCATCTAACCTCCCCTTTAGACTGCCTGCGTACTCTCAATAAGGATCAAGTCATTCGTAGTTCACCATTCACTACCCATCTACATTTACCACAATGTGTTCAAGCCGAAAGATATAACATTCCTCAATCAATCATTAGAACTTGACAAGTATGGAAGTACCAGATTCAGGGCTACATACACAATCCAATATGACAATCAACATTTCTACTTCATCCATCATATAAATCACTATGTTTTCAACATGAAACCTTAATCCACAGCATGTAACATATCCAAGAACCAACAAAACATAGTATTATTCTCAAACCGCTTTGAGCAACGAGACTAATCATAATAATAACAATGATATCCCCATCATTCCCCAATCATTCTAATTAATCAATCCTAAAAATCAAAGATGCATGATATCAACATTTACTATGTTATTCAATCAATAAGATCCCATATCAATTCACAAAATCAGACATTTATCCCACTGAGTTCAAGTAGAAAAACATAGCATTCCTCAATCATTTATTATAACTTGACAACATGAAATTCCTGGACTCAGGTTACATAACAAACTCCCATGAAAATCATGCTTTCTCTTCCATCCAACATATAAATCATTATATCTCATCATGATATTACAATTCACAACGTACATCATATTTAAGAGCCGACAAAGCATTAAACCATTCTCTAGCCACATTAATGAATAATTAATCTGACCAAAATAATTACAATCATTTCTATATCTTCTAAATTCGTACCTTATGAAATCATAATCGAATCATACAAAATCCCAAAGGAGTCACCTAAACATCCAACAGTTTTTCTAATTCACAAGATTCTCGAAACCATTGTCACAAATATATATAAAATCTAGGCTAAAGTGACACAATTAGGCCAAGTCTACTTAAGTAACCAAATAGGAAGTGGACCTGTATCGCGGATTAACCATGCAGAACCACGCCTACGGAACTGTTAGGCAGTGATCACCTATCGCGGATTAACCAAGAATGATCACCCCGAAGTATGTATGTATATGGCCATATCAAAGATATAAGGATTGCCTATCGCGGATTAACCAAGCACAATCCATAATTAGTATGGTCCCTTATCGCGGATTAACCAAGCAGGACTATCCATGTACCACTACTACATGGTGTAGGAAACTCAACACACCACCTACCCACTACTTAATCCCTATGGGTTACACTGTAGTCACCTACACCAACAACTTCTCATGGCCATCACTAATATGCCTCACAAGAATATAAGTTCTACAAAATACTTTTAAAAGGATTCTACGATCACATGGTCATAACCTTTATTATTCCTATCATTCATATTACTAAAAAGATAATTAAACACACATTTAGCACAATCATCATCAGTACATAAGCCAATTCATGTTTAATAAACATAAGTCCATGGCTAAATATAAAAAATAAAAAAAATCACATTTCAATAGAAATCACATTTATAAGACCAATTCATATTCACAAATGATATTAATATAAGAAATTAAGGTAATAACCATATCACATATATTCAAGTCACTCTCTAACCAATGCGGCTCACTAGACTTCACTTAGTCTCCCGTAGTACCCAATTTATTATTTAGAACGTTCCGAGACACATTGTCCAAAAGTCAACCCTCGGTCAACGGTAGGGTCCACAACCCTAGAAATCTAAATGGGAAGATCCGCCTATCCGATTTCTTATCCGTAACTTCTCAATATCCACATTATACTTCTAGAATAACATACTAAAATCTCACTATAATCTGACGGTCGGATCTCCGCCAATTGCTAGAACTAGGTGGCGGTCAACAATTAGTTTTACAAACTTAGAAATCTAATTCGAGAAGATCCGTATGTTGGATTCTTGATCCGTCAGTTTCTATGGTCCTCAAATATTACATATAACAATATATTAAAGTTTGGTAACGATCTAACGGTCGGATTTTCGTTTGCTACATGATTCAAGTGGCGGACCTAATGGAACTAGGTTCAAATGATGGAATTTCATCAATCAAATGTCACATATGGATTCGGGATATCAAATTTAGTCTAAAAAGACAAATTTGGCCCACTGGCTATGCGCCACCGTATGTGGCAGTTTCTAGCGACCGGAGGCCCACTTTTTCAACTAACTCCAAATTCTACCAAAATATTTGGAGGAAGGTAGAGTTCAACAAGAGGAACAAGTTTTATACCTGCGACGATGTCCAAAAGTGGACGGAAGGGGGTCAATTTTACCGATAAAACCGGCGGTGCCTAAAGCTTCTTAACATCGATCCACCGCCTACGGTGGTCTAATGGGGTCAAGGCTGGTTGGGATTTACTCCTGGGATGATAGGCTACAAAACCCAAGTGGTGGCGTCAGCCATCTTTTTGCCGATTCACCGAAAATATGCAAAGGGTGGCCGGAGCACCCTTGGTTTTCGTAGGTGTTCACTACTACAAAAGGACCTTATAGTGTCAGTTGTAGCGTCGGTTTAATATAATATAGTGGTGGACAAGACAGTTGCAACAGTCATTGAACATTACGTCAGATTTACTGTCGCTTATAAGCTTCATAAAATGTTTATGTCGCTTTTAAACCGACGTAAACATTTAATGTCGCTTTTAACAGACACACATTTTAATAATTTTTAAATACTAGCGTCGCTTTAAATAAAACAATGTCGCTTTTAAGCGACATAAAATATGAGTGTCGCTTCTAGGCGACACTAAACGATACTAATTATTATTTTTAAATATTTTAAAGGATGCGTCGGTTATAAGAGACATAGATTTTTGTCTTTTAAAATATTTTTAAACACAACGTCGGTTGTAGTCCTTATATACTCTGCCCGTGAATTTTCTTCTTCTTCTCTTCTCTTGCATCTTCTTATTCGTTCTCTTCTCTTGCATCTTCTTCTTCGTTCTCTTCTCTTGCATCTTCTTTTTCGTTCTCTTCTCTTACATCTTCTTCTTCGTTTTTCCAATTTACAGATTTGTGGCCGTGTTCTCACTCTTGCACCTTTCTTATTTGTTCTTCCAACTTCATTTGTTCTCCCAACTTCATTTGTTCATTCTTCACAACAATAAGTTTTTCTTGCATGTAATATTTTTATTTTCTTCTCTTATGTTTAATTTTTAGTTACAATTTATTTTTGTAAGGAATTTATTTGAGCTGGTTGAGTACATAAAGAATTGATCGACGACGGAATTGTTCCATAATTTAGGTTTTTATCACTAAATTCTTTAATTTTTAAATTGTATGATACACAAGTTTATTTATTTAAAAATTGTACTTTAAGTACTTAGATAAATTTCTACTACTTTTGTTAAATTAATAAATATTTAGTCGAATTAATTAATTTTGTCACTTCAATGATAAAATGGAATGAACAATATTTATAAGCATTTATGTTAAATTAACAATATTAAATATAACATAAACTTATAATATTTAGTAATATAAGAATATATTATGTTAAATTAATTTTTTTTGCATTCTAATTGTTATTTTAATTTTTTGTTATTTTGATAATTTTTGGTTGTTATTTACTAGAATGGATTAGATGAGCATAATTTGAATTGTTATGAGAAAATGAAATGATTAATATTTATAAGCATTTATGTTAAATTAACAATATTAAGTATAACAGAAACTTATTATATTTAGTAATATAAGAATATATTATGTTAAATTAATTTTTTTTGCACTCTAATTGTTATTTTAATTTGTTGTTATTTTGATAACTTTTGGTTGTTATTTAGTAGATGGATTAGATGAGCATAATTTGAATTGTTATGAGAAAATGGAATGAATAATATTTATAATGTCACATCTCGACCCAGGCCTCCACCACATCCTGGGCCCCAACTCTACCGTAGCACGATATTGTCCGCTTTGGGCTTACCATTCCCTCACGGTCTTGTTTTTGGGAACTCACGAGCAACTTCCCGGTGGGTCACCCATCCTGGGAATGCTCTGGCCCCTTTCTCGCTTAACTTCGGAGTTCCTACAGAACCCGAAGCCAGTGAGCTCCCAATAGGCCTCGTGCTAGGTAGAGATGAGAATATACACTTAAGGATCACTCCCCTGAGCGACGTGGGATGTCACATATAAGCATTTATGTTAAATTAACAATATTAAGTACAACAGAAACTTATAATATTTAGTAATATAAAAATATATTATGTTAAATTAATTTTTTTGCACTCTAATTGTTATTTTAATTTGTTGTTATTTTGATAACTTTTGGTTGTTATTTACTAGAATGGATTACATGAGCATAATTTTGATAACTTTTTGATATTTTAATTTTTTTTTACTATAATAGGTGTTGAAAATAAAAAGATTGCAATCGGGATAGAGTTTGAGGGTTGAAAGATAGAAATTGAAAATTCTAATAGTTATGCCTACATGATAGGGATTGAAAGATTGTAGGCATCTTAGTGTCAACGTAATATTTTGCCCTCGTAAAGTGGTAAAACATGGACAAGAG
>JADOBS010303535.1:0-20083 GCA_015708375.1 Cydonia oblonga
AACTTAGTACTGCTGATACAAATCTATGTTAGGAAATGAAGAATGTCTTTTAGTTTTTCTGGGACACCTGTGTCCTTGTTGTTCTCAGTCAATAATAATTAGACTTTTAGGATTCCTATAAACCTTTAACTGGGTCATTAATTCTAGTCTGGTATGGCTTATGTAGCTCTATATAAGAGTTTTGACGTACGTTTGCAATTCAGTCCAAGAACCCTTGCTGGAGCTGTTCCAGTTTCCCCTACTCCCTACCGCCGCAAACTACAACCTTCCTTCCACCAAGAAGCCTTGCCTAAGTACTCATTTTAATCTATTGTTGCGGATCCAAACGACTGCATGAGAACCCAGTTCAAGGCCTGGAACATTCCTCAAGGAATGAAGCAGAATCTTAGGGTTAAAGTCACCTTGCCGGTAAATCTTTTCTGAATTTCCAGAATTGTGTGCTACATTTGTTAAGTTTTCTAATTTTCTTTGTTGTTGCATTATAATAAATCCATTCAGTAGTGTTTAATTTATTTTCCATAAGTCTAATAATCTGCCTTGTTAGTAATTTTATGCAACTAAATTAAGTTTTAGATTGTCCTGCATCAACAACCAGACAAATCAAGAATCACATCAATTTTTAAGTAAACTAGCCATTCTATGGCTGCTAAACAAGTGATCTGTTTCATAAAATAAAAAAACAGAAGAGTAACAGCAAAGAGAAATGCAAAGAACTTATCATGGTTTAAAATAGACTTCTTTTAACCCGGTGGAGAAAGCAGGATATTTACCTCCAAATGCAGCACTGGCACCCGAAAACAGTAGCAGTGGAGGAAGCTCAGGTTAAAAAAATACAAAAGTGAGCCAAATTGAGGCGCATATAAATATAACTTTCTCATGATAATGCCAAATTAACCGGAAGTGCATTGCAGGGTAAACAAAGCAAGCACCAAGCATAAGTGATGTACCCCAACTAAGAAAGGCAACCACTTTGCTCCCTTCAACTGATTCTGAAGGTATGGGATCCCTGCAACCAAGCAACACTAAGCAAGCTGCATATGAAAGCCTGTTCATTGTAAAGACAAAGGAAACAAGTATACCTGTATTGAAGCTATAAATTGCACTAAGCATTCCACCAATACCTGAGCCAGCCTACTCATACAAACAATAGCGGAGAGGTTTAATCACTCGCAAAACAAACCACATCCATCTCACTATCATAAACATACAGTCAAACATTATCTTTGTACATACACCTAGACCCTGACAACGCAACTGATATCGACAACATTTTGTGACGCAGATGTTATTATCCGAATTTGAAGCTACCAATTACATAATAACTAACAAAGGATCACAGTTACAATTTAAGAGTTCAATCTACAAATGACGTAAACATAAACTCAAACATGATCCCCATACATACACCTAGACCAATGAATCAATGACCCTACCAATGCAACTGATGTTGGGTTCTACTTCAACCAGATGAACCAACTATTAGCAGGGGATTTATGCCCAATTCTTCAAAAATTTGGCCCCTCGCATGCAGAGAAATTAAATCAATATCCAAAATAATAGTAATGCAGATCAGTATACGATTTCTGAGGTAAAATAACAACCAAGTACACATTAACTAACAAAGGATCATACTTAAGATCTAAGAGTTCAATACATGTAAATCTTACATGCTCAGAATTCATCTACCACGAAGAAATATCTTTAGAAAAAGCATTCTACTCCAAATTCCCATATCAAAACCATGAAAATTCACAACTAAAACACAACTGCTACACAAAGAAACAAAATTTTGCGCAAATTGGCAGCTGAAAAAAGAAGAAGAGAGAAACTTACAACAGCAATGGCGTCGTGAAGAACAGGAGTGATGGTCCATTCACCTTTGTCCTGAACAACAAACAAAACAAAATTTCAATCAGTTTCCGACTGTAAACCCACAGAATCAAATCATCAAAAGAGTTGGGCCATGGGTGTTTGTACGGAATCGTGGGCGAGGAGAGAGGCAGCGAGGGCAGCGAGGAGTTCCGAGGCCGGGATTCATGGTGGGATCGTGGTGCAGATTCCCGCTCCTCAGCTTCTGTTCGTGCACCTCACGAGTGCCCATCGCCGGCTTCTAATGTAAATGCTAACAACTCTGAGAAATCAGTTGACGGTGGCGATGGTGACTCAATGGGCGGAGACGACGACAGTCATGGTGGATATGAAACCACCGGGGAGGGGGTGGAAAATTTTTAGGTTAAACGACAGCGTTTTAAGCTATGGGCCTCGGTTGGCATCGAGGACGTAAAGTGGGCAATACCGCGGGTTGGGCTCTGTTATAGTTTTATGCCACGGCAAAAACCGAAGGTTCTCTCCAACATCTTATGACAAAAAAATTTACAAAGAAACACTCTCGGTACTGTTTATTTTTAACGAAAAAATACATTTTTACCTTTTTCTGGTACAATTCATTACATCTTTATTTGTCATTTTTCATTAAAACTAAAGTTTTTTTTTTTGGAATTTTCGTTAGTTTTCCTATAGAGTTTTAACGAAACACTCCTGACATTATTTACTTTTAACGAAAAATCATATTTTTTATACTAAATTTTTTTATTAAATGAATGTGTTTTTAGTATTTTAATTTTAATTTTTTATATTAAATATATTTACAAAAAGTTTATATTTAAACTTTTTATTATAATAATAATAATAAAAGGCTCAACATGCTGACACCTCGCTCTACATCTTTGCGTTTTGGAAATACATTTTTTACAGATGCGATATTTTATTTTTAGAAAACAATGGGGGAAATTTAGATCTACAAGTACACTAGTTAAACCAACTAACTTAACGCATATTTATTTAAATAATTTTTTTAGATTTATTTTTTGTTGGGATAAATCAAACTATTCTTTGAAACTTGGTGGGCTTACTCTAAAATAATATAAGCCCAACACCTTAAAATTTTTCGTCTTTAAGGCCAGAAGCCCAACACCTCCTCTTGATGAAACATGTGAGATTTCTTAAAGTAGCTTTTGATGGACCACAGTCAGAAAACCTGAGTCAATCCAAAAAAGCAAAGAAGATGAAAATACCACCTGAGAGACCAACTACGTGCCAAATTAAGAGTGGCTGGAGATTAGCCTAGAAAGATTTGTGTAACGAATTCACATTCATCCTATTATAACATTATATTACCTCGTTAAACCAAAAATATTATAATATTACTAATTCATTTCGTATAGGATAATACTTGGGTGGACCAATAATATTGAAACACTTGGCACTTTAAGTAATTTTTTATTATTATTGTTTCATTCAAAGTGTCAAGTGTTTCAATATTATTGGTCCATCTCAAAAATTGATCCTTACCGGTCAGGACCCAAGTATTATCATTTCGTATAAGTTACTCGGAGGATCAAAATACTATTCTCCACGTATGCTCAAAAGAAAGAAAAAGAAATAAAGCGAGTGACGGTGACAGCTGTGGTCACATTAAACCCGGCAGAGTGGACACTAAGAACCGAACTTTTAGACCACATGCGCTTTTCTTCCAAAGTTTGCTTCCACCCAAACACATAAAATCCCACAAAATACAAATGCCACCAGAGGAAATTCCACAACCCAAACAAAAATCCCCAAATGTTTTAGTCGCACAAAAAGTTACTGCATCGCTGAACGCCATTGCCATTGCAAAGCACAAGGCACTGCAAAAAAAACCCCCTCAAAAATCAGCAACCCAAGAATGTAGGAACCTTAATCTGCACGAATCCCGAGGTGGGTACCTCAAAGATTGATGCTTTCTCGTCGTTTGTGAATTCAGTCCATCTGGGTGTCGTCGGAAGTTGTTGAGATTGAGGTATGGAGGGCGGGAGATACGGCGAGGAGCTGGATGTGGCGGTGAGAGTGGTTCACATGGCGTGTGCTCTGTGTCGGAGGCTGCAGGAGGGGTTGGTGTCAGGTGGCAGTGGCCTCGTTATGTCAAAGGACGATGATTCTCCTGTGACAGTCGCAGGTACTATGAATTGAAACATTGCTCTTTCGTTGTGTTTTCTTTGACATCGGAGGTTTTTTATATGAGAAATGTTCTGCTGTTTTTCTGTTTGTGGTTTCCTTAATTTTGGCAAACTTGTGCAATGCAGTACCTTTGCTAAATAAATAGTTTTGAGATGATACATGGCTGCGGGTTCCGCAATACACGTTCGTATGTTTAGTAGCTCTTGAATTGATTTGCCTTTTAGTCAAGGTGATACTGTTAACAAGTTATGATGGACAATGTTTTTAAAATGATAACAAATATACGCCGTTTATGAATTTAGGTACTTGATATTAGGTGCATTATCTGCGAGGTTTTCTTTCGTCACTATGGAGTAGGTTTTTCGCTTCGTATGGGACCAGAATCTTCTTTTGTAAGTACTTTTTAAGTAAAAGGGACTGACCAGCAGACGAACATTGTTGGGGTATTGTCTGATGGTATGTCATTCTTGTAGAATGATCTTTATGGAGAACATTTTATACACGCAGCGTGAGTTCTGTCGGCTAATTATCCATGCAAAGGTTCATTGAGATTTTGTGTTAAAAGTGAATATGGGGGTGCGAGTTGAGCATTTTTCAAGTAGAAGTTATAGAACCTGTGAGAGCATTATGTGAAAACACAAATATCATCATTTTGTAGAAATGCAGGGGTACTCCTTTTAGTGGCTTTTGTGTCTTGCATTAAATTTGAAATACTGTTTCATTGTTGTGAAGCTTAATAAAAAACAGTACCTACACGTATGAGACACAGAAGTTTATGTCCTTCATTTTATGATCTTAGTTAGAGAACTTGTAAGCTTTCAACAACGGATTTCTTTTTATCTTACCTTTTTTTATGAGGGTTTTCTTTGTTTACCGTAAGTTGATTTAATATCCTTACCAGAACTTTCATACGCTAGAAATTGCTTGGTGCTCTTCTTTAATTATAAATTTTCAGAAAATGAAAGCAATTGGAGCTGGAGAGGAAAGAGCCAGTTTCTGGAGAATCTAGTTTTTATGTTTATAGCAACTGAAAAGATCAGGCTCTCCAACTCATATTGATTCCTCTTTGTATATCATTTAAACTTTGGCTAATTCCATTGACATTGTGCGTGAACAGATTGGAGTGTGCAAGCAACCGTTAGCTGGATACTGTCTGAGTTCTTTGGGAGTCAAAATGTATCCATTATTGCTGAAGAAGATGTACAAACACTCTCTCATGCTGACTCAGCGGGTTTGCTGGAAGCTGTTGTAAAAACTGTTAATGAATGCTTAGCTGGAGCACCCAAGTATGGTCTTATAAGTCCACCAAAATCCCTCAACACCACTCAAGTTCTTGAGGCTATCAGCCGATGCAACTCAGAGGGAGGCCCCAAAGGTAGACATTGGGTACTTGATCCTATTGACGGAACATTAGGGTTTGTACGTGGGGATCAATATGCTGTAGCTTTAGCATTGATTGAGGATGGAAAAGTTGTTATTGGAGTACTTGGGTGCCCAAATTACCCTATGAAGAAGGAATTGCTCAGTTATCATTATCAGTACCATGAAACCATGTCAAGGTTGTCTCCACCTTCTGAGGATATGTGGGAAAGAGGTTGTGTGATGTATGCAAGGAGAGGCAGTGGTGAGGCATGGATGCAGCCACCAATCGGTGGGGATAAGAACTTTGTGTGGCCAAATTCTGCAAGACTTGTTCGGGTTTCTTCCATCGATGACCCCGCACTGGCCACTTGTTGTGAACCTGTCGAGAAAGCAAATTCAGACCACTCCTTCACTGCAGGACTTGTTCACAGCGTAGGGCTTAGGTACATCTATTTACTTTAATTATTTCTATACATCGACTTGGATTGTTGCCGGTCTAACAAATGAAACCAGCACATAATGAAAAAGGCAAAGATTAATGGGAGGAGAAAACTGCAAATAGTAGAGTGAAATGAGTTATTAAGTAGAGGAGCACTTCCCTTTTCTAGTTTTGTTTTTTTTATAATATTTAAGAGGTAAAATATAAAGATATTTCCAGTTTGACGACATTTCTTTATAAAATCCTAGCACACTGTTTAATGATATGACTGATTTTTCATCACAAGTATCGCCTAGGTTGTTGTCCTGCTGTTGTTTGTTTCTTCTGTTTCATGGTCCTATTTTTTCAAGTTCTGAGAAATTAGATAGAGAGGAGTAAGAAATATTAACAAGTATGTCTATTGCCTGTTATTTGGAATTTTTTAATAGTTACCTTGCTTTTCTTTGAGGCAATTGCTTAATGATATGTTTTTTTTTTAGTACAATGCAATATGATCAATGTCAGTTAAGGTTAAAGAGTTCACTGAAAAGTATCCTAATTTTACTTCCTTTTCGTCGTTATCAATTGTACCTTCTCCGTTGAGTTTCTCATCTTTCTCTGGTTGGAAAATGATGTGAATCTGAAAGCCACCTAGCAACTGTGCATGTCTTTTTTAATGGGGTAGGAAGATATTGGCAACTATAGTTTTAATTGTGCTCTAATTTGCTTTTTCCTTTCATATAATATGGTAGAAATCAGCCCCTGCGTGTCTATAGCATGGTGAAATATGCGGCCATAGCTCGAGGAGATGCTGAGCTATTCATGAAGTTTGCAAGGACTGGATACAAGGAGAAGATATGGGATCACGCTGCTGGTGTTGTCATTGTAGAAGAGGCCGGAGGTGTCATAACTGATGCTGGAGGGCGTCCTCTGGACTTTTCCAAGGGACCGTACTTAGAAGGACTTGACAGGGGCATAGTTGTTTGCTCTGGGGCCACACTGCATGAGAAAATCATTGATGCCGTGTATGCCAGCTGGGACTCTTCTAATTTATGAGGCTTTCTGTTCCATGCCAATGGACCGCAGTGGCTGTAAATTTTGCGATTTGGTGAGGTAAAGGCATCTAGTAGTACTTCTTTACATTGCAAAAGAGCTTCGTCACAATTTTATCCGCCTTCCAATATAACTTACTGAGTCAGTGCCTTATGAGTGAGCTAGTTGTCCTAAATGACTCAGTGTTTTCCGGGATTGTCTGATGAAGTATTTCTACCCTGTTTGCTTAACCGGGATTGTCTGATGAAGTATTTCTACCCTGTTTGCTTCGTGGATGGAAACAGAAGGGAAGTGAATAATTCCAGACCTCTTTTGACAAATGTAGTGGGGGCTTTTCAAAACTTATGGAAGCGAGAAATCCTCTTTGTTTCTATTTATGCATTACATAAGTGAATCTTGCCAAATTAGGTTCATTGTACATCTCATTTCCATCTCTCTCGTATTTCAACACCCTCAGATTTCCCAATATTTCTCTTTTCATAATAAATTTGAGACTCAAATCTCCTGCTTCCGATGTCATCTACCTTTCTCTCCCCAGTTGGACAATTGTTTGACAGGGCTGACTTAATAAGTAGTTAATTGTAAGGTCGTAACAGTTTGGATACCAAAGAGAATTCCTTGTTAATTTGAAAAAG
Organism: Cydonia oblonga; assembly: GCA_015708375.1. NCBI lineage: Eukaryota > Viridiplantae > Streptophyta > Magnoliopsida > Rosales > Rosaceae > Cydonia > Cydonia oblonga. The sequence continues at coordinate 7,465 of JADOBS010303535.1, forward strand.
GTTCCGTATGGTAAACTTGGTTGCATTGCACACGCTCACTAACCTGGTTGCTCATTTGTATCCTTTACTGAGCTTTGTGCAAAGAAATATTTACGCCTCTTTGAAATCTTTCAGGGCAAGCAATTTGCTGAGAAGGATTCTTGACAACATTCATATGCTAACGCCAAGGTCAAGTTTAAAGACGGAAGTATTTCGTCTGGTGACGAGTCCAACTGAGTTCAGGAAAATGGCACTGTAATACTGCTGCTCAATAGTCAAATAGTCATCAGTAAGATCTTCAAAGTAAATTTTTTTTTGCAACAGCAGTCACATTTCAATAAAATGTCGGTGCATACAAATCACTTTCACTGGATAGCTGCACCCAGTTGATGGCTGCCAGGGGTGTAGCAATTTGGGTTCACAGTTTTGTCTAGCAGTCAGTCTACAGAAATCAGGTGATGACCATTTTGTTGAGCCAAAAAAAGAAATAGAATCGATTTTTACCAAAATACTCTTTTATTTTTATTTTTTATGGCATTACCTTCTGTTGATGTTTTAAGCTACGATTTTGCTTATCCGGTGAACCCATGAGATCGCTGTTCATATTTAGTCAACTTAGTTGTTTCGGTTTACCCTACAGAAAAGAGTATCAGTTAGCCTCCCTCAATTGTTAAATTGATTTAGCACCTGTTTCCTCCAAAAGCCAGGGAGAGCCGGGTGGCTGTAGCTTGATGATCTTGCTAAAGAGCTTAGGCATAGCCCTCCGGAGTGGAGGCCTTCCTAGTTTTATTAGTGTCATTTTCCGCTATGAAGTTCATTGATAATGTTATTGAATGCGTACAATAATGAGATATGGTACTTATAATGGATCTTGATAAAAACCATGCTGGAGATTTCAACCCGGTCGAAGGGAAAAAGAGCGTTCCGCACCATATGAAACTAAATTCTATCCTCAATGAGAATGTCTAAAATTACATCAGGGATTCTTCAAACCAAATAAGCTTCGTCGTCATCGTTAAACCCACTCTAGCCTACATGTGTGCCACCTTATTCGTCGTTCGTTGACCAAACATAACTTTGGAAGTGGGGGTACTATCAATCATCCTTCAGAGTGTCATCAAGAATATGCCCAAAAGGAGAGGCACCGGGCAAGCCTTCCTGTTGTAAAGCCTTGATAACCGTCACCTTCGAACTCAACCTGCTCGTGTTGCGCATGGAGTGCCATTGCTTCGGCATCCATTTTCATTGCCAGCGCCGCCACGAAGTCTCCATTGTCCTTCCTTGCCACGATCCTCACTCCTCCAGTCCCCGAGTCCTCATATCTTCCGATATTGATATCAGATCCATAAGCTAGCTCTTGGTAAAGAAATCCTGAATATGCTGGCCGAGATGTAGTAAACGAACTTGTAACAGAAAGACTAGTGGAAATCTGGTTGGTCCAACCAATAAAGGCGCAGGAGTCTTCGGGCATCTCACAGTAATGTAACCATCAAATCGCGGTTGGACTCCATGGCTGCACCTCGTCAATTATGGATTTGTTGTTCCGCCCATGCCATTTTTGACAGGAAACTTTAACGAAAAGCTCCCAGTATTGTTCATTTTAACGAAAAACCATATTTTTATACTAAAAAGTCAATCTTGGTACTATTCATTTTACCCTTTATTTTGTCTTTATCGTTAAAACTCAAAGTTTTCGAACCCTTTTCATTAGTTTTCAGTTTTTGATATTCTTGTAGCCACGTTAGCATCTTACAATTAATTTCCATTGGCTTGAAAGCTTTACCTTGCCGGAGTAATAAGTTACTTTCCGTCCATAAGCTCCAAATTAGCATTAAGGCGAGATCAAAGCTTTCTCTAGATAATGAACCTGCAAGGGCAGCCACTAAAAGCCACACAACTCTTGGAACAATTAATAGCTTGCCCTGATGCTTCTTCATATGTTTTTAACAGAAGTTTCACCTGAATACATTCCTGAACGGTAGCCCGAGCAAATATGAAACTATCATTTGCAAAGAGTAAGTGGTGTACACTTGGTGCATCTTTACAAATTTTTACCCCGGTTATTCTTCTCTGCCATTCCCACTCATCAAACATCGTGGAAAGACCTTCCCTTTTTTCGGAAAAACATAGCCTACTGGCTCCCGGTTCAACTTGAACAAATAAGAAACGGTGGTAACACACATCATAGTCTGCTTGCTCCAATCCTCCGCAAAACCCAATTTCCTCATCATTTTTTTTCCAGGAAATTCCATTAAGATCATACGCTTTGCCAATATCTAGCTTCAACGCCATTATCCCATCTCAACCACTAGACTTGTTATGCATAAAATAAGCAATCTCCGAAGCAACCATACTCTTGTCGGAGATTAATCTTCTGGGAACAAAGGCGCTTTGAGAGGGTGAAATGATCTCCGGTAATATTCGCATGGGCCTGTTTGTCAACATTTTTGAACAAATTTTGTAAAGCACATTACATAAAACTAATCGATCGAAGTTGGGTCATTAATGTGGAATCCTTACTTTTCGAAATTAAAGTGACATGGGTAAAATTAATTATCCGCAACACAAAGCCGGAGAAAAGTAACGATCTTACTCCATTGCAGACATCTATTCCAACAACCGTCGAATGTTTTTGATAAAAGCCAGGGGTCATCCCGTCGGGTTCCGGAGCTTTCGTAAGGCGCATTTGGAATAAGGCCAGTTTAATCTCCTCATGGTGTCAGGCACGCGTCTTGAAATATTTGCTGAAGTAGGATCACATACCGCCGGTCCCTGAGAATCAAACAAATTATTTTCTCCATGCCGGCCTTGTCATCATGCCACACCCCAAACTCGTCAAATAACCCGTTGTCTTCGAGTGGCTTTTTGGCGGAAAATCTTGCGTTACTATCTCCAAGCTTGAGCCAATTTTCTTTCGACCTTTCTTTCCAGAATGCCTCTCCTGTAGTTTAGTATAAGTCTCATGGCGCTGGGCAATGGTTGTCTCAGTAAATGGTTGCCCAAATAGAGAATTCAATTGGTTCTCCGTTGCTTTGTTGTCCCTCGGAATCGCCCTTTCCGAATTCATCACCCATTGCATTAATTGGAGACGAGTGGCTTTAATGTTTTCCGTAACTTGGAAAATCGGTGATCCTCAGAAATCCTTTGACCAACCCGACCCAACTGCTTCCACACTCCCCTCCTGGACCGACAAGCCCTCCTCATATCTGAATAATTTCTTATGCCTCTCCCGTGTTGTTTTCCACGTAAATTTATGTCCGATGAAACCCATTCAATCAAATTACAAGTTCCTAGAGCATTCCGAAGACCTTCCATCTGTCTATTGCTTCGCAAGTCTCCCCCTCCTATTCCTCGACAACAAGCACCTCATTAAAGTCTCCAATGCAAAACCACGGCAAAAAAAAAGTTCGAATGAAGTCGTTGTAGTGGCGCCCATTATTTATGTCGATCACTTGCTGCCGGAAAGCCACAAAAGAACGTAGCTCGCCAATGGAACGCATCTCCCATCCTCCCATTTCAAAATCCAAATGGTTATGAGAGTAAGATCGCAATGAAAAGTTAGCTTCCTCTTCCCACATTGCACACAAACCCCTTGATCTTCCTCTACTAGGTGCCGTGAACATAAAGTCGAACTTTAAATGTCATTTTAAGTACTGCTCCATATAATCAACTGAACTCTTTGTTTTGCAGAGAAAAATCACAGTGGGATCTCTTGAGAGAACTAGTCTCTTAAGTGCATGAACTCGACGGTTCCCAAGCCCTGGGCAATTCCAGCTTAAGCAACACTTGGCGTCTAGTCATTGTACACATGATCACCACGTTTACCGGTTAATGGCTGATGTAACAATTTTTGTCCCAGAATTATAACTTCATGTACCATTCTGAGATGAAAAATACTGGATGTACCAAATGTTGAAAACTAAAAAACTTCAAGATAGTAAACTGAGATTAACAGGGATGGCGAATTCGATTCCAAATTAGGTTGCCCATTGTGTGGCTTAGCCGAACTCTCCCTTCCTCTAGCGTAAAAATATCGATGTACTAAAAAAATATAGTTTCATATGTAAACATGGATACGTTAACAAAAAAATTGTACCAAAACACATACACCACCCAAAAAAAAAAGGATATTAGGCGTATAACATTAGTAAATTTCTTCAATTAAACTTGACATGGATACAATCTCAAATCAACAAGAAAGAATGTACTGATATAAGTATAAAAAATAGATTAGAAAAAGAAAATTGGTACATTTTATATTAAAAAAATGTGCATTTAAAAAAAAAGATAGATTTTATATTAAAAAATGTGCATTTTACATAAAACAATTGGTATCTTTAAGAATGGGTACCTTTAAGATTAAAAAATTAAAAATATTTTTATTTAAAATTAATGGGTACAAACTTATTCTAATTTTATTTTTTCTATTTTGAAAATGTTATGAAGTTAAAATTTAAAAATTAAAAATTAAATTAAAAAATTAAAAAAATTACAAAGTCGTTTTCCTCCCATCTCACCCCTCCCCTGCTCCCCTCCCATCATCTTCCCTTGCTACACAAATTTGTGGCAAGAACGAGATCCTCTGGGCAAATCTGTGGTGAGATCCAAATCAACGGCGTCGATGACGCACTCCCTCTCCCCGCTCACACTTATTCTTCGTCTGGTTCTAGAACTTGTCCTGGAGGCCCTCAAGTTCTTCTTTGCAATTCGAACCATCGCAAATCCCTAATTGCTCGAAGATTTCAGAGAGCTTGGAGTGGTCAGGGATGATCTTGCTCCTGAGGCGGTCGAGCATGGAGCAAAACCCAATTCAATCATATACTAAACAGACCCATAATTTAAGAAAATAAAATTACGAGAAATTAATACCAGAAAACCTTCTGAGCTCAGGAATTTATCAAATATAGCAAAAAATTAATTTTTAATTTTAAAAATATCAGCTTTTATAAAAACTTTCATACATATTCAAAATTTCACTTAAATAGACATAACTATCCTTAATTTATATGAATAACAAATTATTAGACTTAAAACTTCTTGTGCTATAATCTCTAACTTGTTGCAGTACTATTAGATTAGAAATGTGATTGTGTAAATCCTAGTGTATCTAAGAGTATCTGTGTATATTCCTTTTAGTAGTTAAATTACTATTAGAGTTGTAATCCTATTAGGGTAAGGCTTTAACATTCCCTACTACTATAAATAAAGGCACAATGGGGGTGGTACAACACACATCTTAGAATTACATCTCTCTCTGTTGCCGCCGGCCCCTCTCCCTCTTTGTCTTAAATATAGTTCAATCAAATAGGCATATAACACGTTATCAGCATGCTTTTGCCAGCAACTAAGAAACTAAAGGGTCGTCGATGAGGCTTTCTTCTAAAACATCAAAGGCTTTCAATTATTTTATGCCAATCAAGTTCTTTTAAAATAAATTAAGATATTTGAAAAAACCTTAAAGCATGAAAACATTCTCCATGCTATATTTATATTTTCCTTCCAATTATATATATTGTATATGTGTTCATATATTTTGTCAATATATATACTTGTTCATGCAATACACAATTATGCTAGGTTGAATTTGTGAGTTAAAGCATTGAAATTAATTTAGAAGCAATTAGGGTTTTAACCCTAGATTCGAATTTTTTTATTTTATTTTAGGGATTGATCCGCTGCTCCACGCCTCGCCGCCGAGCCAACATGGCTAGCCTGCAGCCATGCCATCACCAGGACGTCGTCATTTCGACGCCACTGCATAGCACCAGGCCTCGACTTAGGTTAGTCTCCATACGGGCCTGAAGACCTTAGTCAACCTGCAATCTGAAGCCAGTCTTTTGACTAGGCTTCTCGCACCGAAGCCCAAAATCGAAGCCAGCCTGCGGTTGGGCTTTGCTCGCACCCATGACCAGCTTTCGAGCTGGGCCCGTGTTCCCTCGTGTTGGAGGGCCTATCCCAAACCCTCAGCCCATGGCCTGCAGCCATGATTGGGCTGCTTCGCAGCAAACCCGTGGCCCACTAAGCCCTTTTAGGGCCTTGCCCTGCACACGACATCCAAGCCCACCGATATTGGGCTATTGTTTTTCGAATCCAATGTTATTTTTTGGCATTCTCTATAATTTTAACCCAAATGTTATTATTACTTTTGCTTCTATGATCAAACTTGAATGGTTACGATCTATTGAATTAATTAAGGTGAGTAGCAGTCCATTAATCTGACAATTAATCCAAAATTATTGGCCTGAAGTTCACTTTTTAGCAATTAATGATTCAATAAATTACTTCATTTCTTTGAACTGTTGACTATCTTTCCTAGTCCCAAAGTACTCACGCTTGGGTTCCAGAAGCAATCCACAAATCAACCTGTAGTTTCGAATTTAGTGCCTTGCAGGTACCCACTTTATTGTACTACACTTTATTGTATATTGTATTATGTGTTCTTGCAGGTACCCATATATATATAAACTGAACGTTCATAACTAAATCAACCTGTAGTTTCAAATTTAGTACCTTTGAAACCTAAAGTTTTCATTCAAAACTTACCACATGAAACCCGTAGCTTTCATACTTAAATTAAACCAATACATGTTTATAAAACCTGAATGTTCTATGATATATGTTTATGGCTTTCCATACGACTAACCACGGTTTGTTGTACCCTTTGTTTTAGGGACATGTCGAACTTGAACAAGCTCAATTTCACCGCTCTGGAAGTCTCTGGAAGAAACTACCTAAAGTGGGTTCAAGACGTGAAGCTCCATCTTACTGCAAAGAGTCATAGAGTTACAATCGAGGAACATATCGATGATGAACTCATCGATGAAGCTCAGAAAGCTACTGCTATGATCTTCATCCGAAGACACATTCATGACGCACGACAGACTGAATACCTCGCAGAAGAGGATCCACGTACCTTCTGGCTCGCTCTAGCCGATCGCTTCAATCACCAAAAAAATATTTACTTGCCTGAAGTAAGACACGACTGGCAGCATTTATGCTTCCAAGACTTTAAGTCTGTGAATGAAACAACTTTGAAGTTTGTAGAATCTGATAACTACTTAAGTTCTGTAAAGAGGACCTAACCGAACATGATCTCTTAGAGAAGACCTATTCGACCTTCAATGCACCAATATTGTCCTGCAGCAACAATATAGGGCACAAAATTTCACCAAATTTTTGGATTTAATATCTATTACTTATCGTTGAACAGTAGAACCAACTTTTGATGAAGAATCATCAAGCTCGACCCATTGGCTCGAACACTCATCCTGAAGCGCATGTGACTCCTTTCTACGGCCATAACTAACGAAAACCCCATCGCGGCCGTGGAAATAGGCGGCATGCCCCACCACGGGCCCAAGATCAACAAAATAGAGGTCTACCCAAGGGAGGAAATTTGACCCAGAAACGCCAACCCCTTGCCCCTAAGGTCCCAAACTTCAAGAACAAGAGAAAAACTACCATTCAATCAGCTTCCACTGAACTGGACATGTGCTATCGCTGTGAATCAAAGGTTCATTGGTTATGTGTATACCGAGCTACCCCCGAGGCTATTGTCAAGTATCATTCCCATCGTGAGTCTAACTTTGCATATGTAGAACATCCCGAAGATACTACAACTTCGGAGGTTTCAAATTTTCAGGAGGCATCCGCTTCCATGGAAGAATAAAGTTTTATTTTTCTAAGACATTTTAGGGTGTTTTACACCCCTAGTGGCCGAGCTCACAAGAGTGGCCGAACCCCTCCTAAATTTTAGGTTTATGGTTTAATTTTTGGACAACTTTTCTAAATCTTTGGAATTATTTGTTTGGTTTTGGTCTGTTTTGAATTATCAATAATTATTTTATGGATATTATGTCACATCCTAGCTCGGGCCCTTACCACATCCCAGGCTTGACTCCACCGTAACACAATATTGTCCGCTTTGGGCCCCGATCACGCCTTCACGGTTTCGTTTCTGGGAACTTACACGAGAACTTCTCAATGGGTCACCCATCCTGGGATTGCTCTCGCACGAACTCGCTTAACTTCGGAGTTCTAATGGAACCCGAAGCCAGTAAGTTCCCAAAATGTCTCATGCTAAATAGAGGTGGGAATGTACATATAAGGCTTATATGATTCACTCCTCTGGGCGATGTGGGATGTTACAATCCACCCCCCTTAGAGGCCCGACGTCCTCGTCAGCACACTTTCGGCCAGGGATTGGCTCTGATACCAAATTGTTACATCCCAGCCTGGGCCCCTACAACATCCGGGGCTCGACTCCACTGTATCACGATATTGTCCGCTTTAGGCCCTGACCACACCCTTACGATTTTGTTTCTGGGAACTCACACTAGAACTTCCCAGTGGGTCACCCATCCTGGGATTGCTCTTGCACGAACTCGCTTAACTTCAGAGTTCCGATGGAACCCGAAACCCGTGAGTTCCCAAAAGGCCTCGTGCTAAATGGAGGTGGGAATGCACATATAAGGCTTAGAGGATCCACTCTCCTAGGCGATATAGGATGTTACATATTATTTCTCGAATTGATTAATTGAATGAATGCAATTTATATTTATGCATGTGACCGATTCAATTAATTTATTTCTAGGTATGACTAGTAGGGTAGTTAGTTGTTTGGTTGATAGTGCCACCATGCACACCGTGTTGCGTGAGAAACACTATTTTACTAACTTCGTACCTAAAAATTCACCTCTGACAACCCTTTCAGGCCCATCCAACCTAATAGAAGGATACGAAAAAGCCCGTATTATGTTGTCTAATAATACTGAATTAACCATTAAAGAGGCACTCTATTCTCAACGTTCTAGAAGATCGTTGCTGAGTTTTAAAGATAGTCAAGATAATCAATATCATGTTAAAACCACTGAAGAGAATGGTTCTGAATTTCTTCATATAACTTATTACGCATATGGCCAGAAGCATATTCAAGAGAAGTTGGAACGTCTCCCAAGTGGGTTGTAGATAATAACCACTCGTGCCATTTGAGACCTACCACGTGGCCAGCCCTATGATTGGGTTCCAAAGCACTCTCCTGCTTTGGCATGATCACATGGCACACCCTGGATGAGATATGATGCACCGTATCCTCAAAACATCACATGGGCATCACTTGAAATCTTATCCCGACCATTTACTTTGCAAAGCATGCTCATTGGGGAAGTTGAACATTCAACCCTCACTTACAAAGATTATTCACGACCCCCCTAAGTTTATTCAGATGATTTAAAAGGATATTTGTGGACCTATCTAGCCAAGGAAAACGACACAAACTAGTGACCCTAGTCTGAATCCGACCATTGCTTACTCATATGTTCCAACACATAAGGTTATTCTAGATTATGTTGATGTCTTAAATGAAACATCCCGGCATCCAGAGAATCATGAGATTTCGGTCCATTACGTAGTATTGGATGAGGGGAATTGGAATGAGATGATTGTCGATGATGCATTCGCATATACAGTTGCTTCTGACGTCATGCTTAGCGATGACATTAAACCATGTTTCGTTGATGAATTTCGACGTAAAACAGATTGGTCAGTCTAGAAATATGCAATCCAGGTCGAACTCGATTCGCTTGCAAAACATAAGGTGTTTGGGCTTGTAGCTCATACTCCACCACATGTGAAGTTGTGGGCTACAAGTGGGTTTTCGTGAGGAAGCGTAATGAAAAGAATGAAATAGTGCGATATAAAGCACGCCTTGTAGCGCAAGGCTTATCTCAACGCCCTGAGATTAATTACGAGGAGACGTATTGGACGTCATAACGTTCCGCTACCTTATTAATTTGGTAGTTTCTGAAAAAACTAAATATACAACTTATGGACGTGGTAACCACATATCTCTATGGGGTTCTAGATACGGAAATGTACATGAAAGTTCCTTAAGGACTTCCATTGACTGGTTCAAATAGTTCTAGACCACGGAACACTCTCTCGCTTAGATTAAGGAGATCACTCTACCGATTGAAACAATCCGGGCGGATGTGGTGTAGTCGTCTGAGTGAATATTTGACAAGTCAGGGTTATGTAAACAACGAACTATACCCATGCGTGTTTATCAAGAAGTCACATTTCGGATTTACGATCATTTTTGTTTATGTCGACAATATGAACCTCATCGAAACTCCCGTAGAGCTTGAGGAAATTGTTGTTCACTTGAAATCAAATTTAAGATGAAAGATCTTGGGAAAACTCGATATTTTCTCAGCCTGGAGATCGAGCATTGTTCAGATGGAATCCTAGTACATCAATCAAACTACACCCAAAAGGTGTTGCGACGTTTTAATGAGGATAAAGTGAAGCTTTCGAGTACTTCTATGGTTGTTCGGACTCTGGATGCTAAACGAGATCCCCTTTCGTCCAAATGAGGATAAGGAAGAGATTTTGGAGCCCGAAGTTCCAGACCTAAGTGCAATTGGGGCTTTATTGTACTTGGCTTAATGCACTAGATCCAACATCTCATTCGTTGTTAACCTCTTAGCTAGATACAACAATGCGCCTACACGCAGACATTGGAATGGAATCGGTTTGCGTAAATTATCTAACTTAAATTGCTTGTAGTTCTCTTATTTGAAAGCTATGTCTAACTCAGGGAGAGTATCTAGAGGCCTACTCACTTGATCTTAATGTACTATTTTTCCTACGATTAGGAGCATTTTTCCCACTGGGTTTTTGCCACCTAACTAGGTTTTATTGAGGCTCCCATCCTGGGATGATCATACTTCGTTAAGTTCACTACTTTCGTCCTGTTTAACGTTTGTTTTGGACATTATGCATACTTCTCACTTTTCTCCTTAGTCTATGGGTTTTCATCTGCCTTAGATTTTACCATAGCGAGGTTTTGTGAGTTTTATTACCAATGCATATTTTATTTTAAATTTGAGACTCGTATTCACCCGTGGTGCCGACGACTTCATCAACTGTTCTACCTTATATGCTGAAGATCTGATGCGATATTTTGTTTTAGTATTTACGCACTCAAGGGGGAGTGTTGCAGTCTTATTGGATTAGGAATGCGATTATGTGAATCCTAGTGTATATAGGAGTATCTTTGTATATTCCCTTTAGTAGTTAAATTCCTATTAAAGTTGTAATCCTATTAGGGTTAGGATTTAACCTTCCTTACTACTATAAATAAAGGCACAATGGGGTGATACAACACACATCTCAGAATTACATTTCCCTCTTCTCTCTCTATTGCCGCCTGCCCCTCTCTGTCCTAAATACAGTTCAGTCAAATAGGCCTATAACATAACTAGAACTTTCTCATTTTTTTTCCTTTTCTTTTCCAAACGAAGAGCAAAAGTTTTCTCTCAATTTTATTTTATAAATAATCAAGGAAACCTTTCTTTCTCACATAGTTCACATAAAACACTTTAGCATGTTAGAGTAAAGAAATAAAAGTAATTATCTTTTAATTGTTGAAAATTTAAAGAATTGTACGTACAACCAAAATAAACAATAAAATGATCAAAATAAAATATTTATTCGTTACACCCTGTTGGGGGACTTTTAAGTCGAGGTGAACTTGGGCTTTGAGAATGTCCTCTTGTCTCCTTGGTGTGGGTTTGCAATAAGTCCCAGGATATCTCGAAAGAGATAGCTTGTCTTAGGAAATACCCTGGTAACATCAATGGCTCGAAAATAGCATGAAAGACCAAGATAATGACTTGCTCAAGTGAAGCATGGTGTGGAAGCTAGAAGATTAATAATTTACATGAGAGAAAAGGTTGGCATGGTTGCATGGCATTCTTAGCTGCATGTTTTGGGCTTTCCTAGGGTGATAGCAAGGCTTCTAATGGTTGAGATGCTTGATAGAAGGAAATGGAAATTGCTAAAGCTACATGAATGGTGACGTTTGAGGTTTGGAGTAAGCTTCTGAACTAAAATGGAACTCTCTGGGCTTCTTCCTGGGTGGTTCTATCTTACTATGTTTTCTTTATTTCTCCCTCCATGTTCATCTGAATCCCCTCTCCAATGGCTTCTCTCCCTCCTTATGTAGGTGAAGGGTTCTTCTATAGGGAATATCTCTTTGTGGCTTGGTCTTCCTTCCCTTTCTCCCTGGCTATCCTATTATTCCCCTTTTAGTGTAAACTAGATGCACTGTTGAGACCAACAGATTGGTTTTACCGAGATGCAGCTTTCCCGGGACGGCCTTCAGCAAATGCTAAACTGGTAGCGGGCCTCACGGCTTTTACGTGTTGGTTGTCTATGCAGGCTGGGAAAGGAAAGTCAGCATTAAATGCCTGACTTGCTGGGCTTAACATGCATTTAATGCAAAAATATAGTTTAATCCTAACTAAGGGGTTGGCTTGCTAGGGAAATGGATAAACTAGGTTAGTTATCTCTCAATGATGCATGCGTGGAATACAAAAGGTATGTGCTTGGATCTTTGGGCTCCCAAGCAGCCCAAAGTCTTCCATGATCCTGATTCCAAGTAGGCCTGATTCCATGTAGGCCAGATGACCTTCCGTAACCATCCACACTACAATCCACTTGGCAAGCCCTGATTATGTGACTTGAGCTTAGCATGATTTGTGGTTAAGGAAACATGGCGTGATGAATAGGCATGAGCATGGAGTGAACATTCGGCTTAATCACCGTGACATGGCATGCTTGTAAATATATTCTTCGT
>JADOBS010303536.1:0-20085 GCA_015708375.1 Cydonia oblonga
AACCATCCAGATATGACTGTTTTCAGCAAGCTTCTACTAGGCAAGATGCATATTAAATCATACGATTGGGTTGATCCCGTTAATTCAGATGGCTCCACGCCAGCCCCTCAATGTGAGTCAATATCACCCTCCTGTAACAAAAGGTGGCAACATCCATGCATTCACGGCCATAACACCATGTGCAGTGCTCGATGTGATTGGACCTCCGTAATCTAAAGAAGATGGCCGGGATTGCTCCTATTACAAAGATCAGCCCTATGCTGCATATTCAAGTGACCTCTTGCTCTGTGGCCTTCATCACTTGCTTGTTTGACAAATTGCCAAATATATGAGTTTATTGGCTTTGACCTATTGTGACAACCACCAAATTATGGTGTGAGGCGTATTATAATTTTTTAAATTAGTGTTCTCGGACTTACATTCATGTAAAGTACGCAATCAATGTGAGAGAATGTAGGAAAGAGATGTGCACGATGCAATTTGTGAGCTATTTGGCGATGCAATTTGTGAGCCATTTGCGATACAAAAGAGAATTTTAATCTACGAGATGAAACATCTTTTAGGTATTGCGGCTGCGTTTTATATTCTCAAGAACCACTATGCCAGTTTATGTGTAGTAGTAGTGTACGTTCCTCAACTTTTGCTGCTTAGGCCTCAGTATTCTATCTAACCACTGAAGAAATTTGAATTCCTGATTTCTAAATTGGTTTAACGCAGAAAAATTGCATCAATAGAAAATTCTCAAATTCTTTGAAACTTAGTTCGCAGCCATATGTTAAAACTTGTGAAGCAAGTGCAGAGCTTAATATACTTAAAACTTTGATTACTGGAATTTGATGCATGTTTCAATTTATAAGCTATATCTTATTCGCTTGCCAATGTTTCGATGCAGATGGAGGAGCAGAAGTAACTGAAGAGAAAAGAAATTGTTATGGATGGTTGGAAGAGATTGAAATGCCTGAGAAACCAGAAATGGATATAATTGATTACTTGGGTCCACAAGTTAGTGAGACGAGTTTGTGGCACTCCCGATGTATGTCCTTCGAATATTTATTCTTCTCCACGCTCTGCTCTAAACGGAAATCTCTCTTTTTTCTTTGGTACAGTGTTTGAATTAAGATAAGATGGTTGTAGAGCTTCCTTTCGTTATTTTGTTCTTTCATATGTACCATACTTCACATGTTTTGAGAAAAAAAGTTGGGTGGATTTGGTTAACCTTTGCGCTTATGGTTTATGAATTTGACTAACCTCTTGGAATTCAAATTTTGCACTCATATAACTTTTTGAAACTCAACTCATGTCATGTTTCACTTTGCCTTTATATTGTTAAAGTTCATTGAATAAATTTGTTAAAGCGATTACATGGCAAAAATCCTAAGAAAATTGTTAAGAGTTATTTTCTTATTTGGATAAGAAAACTTCAACTTAAATTTGTTTTTGTTTATTAATTTTCCAATCATATGGCACACATCTCAACAACAATGGGTTTTATTTGTGCCACATAACAATTTTGATAGATTTGTTAACGAATTTTGACGGTAAAGGTAAAGTGAGACACAAGTTGAGTTTCAATTCAGGGAATAAAATGACAAAATTTATGTTTTAGAGAGTTAAATGAGATCTGAGTTAAGTTTTAGTGGCTAATAAATTGTAGATTGTTGAGAGAGAGAATCTCGTGTCTGGGCAGACAGATACCGCTTCAAGGCTTCAAGACACAAATTAGGGGTGGATTGGATTTTGGAATGAAGGAGGTGAGACATATATGGCCTGCTTGGTGGGCTGTATGAGATTGAGCCTTAGAGATAAGAGTGGATTGACAGAAAGTCAGAGACATGTAAGACATGATTTGTAATCCATGCATAAGCATATATTAGATAACTACTCTATTGTGGATATGTAATCCATAATGTCTAGTCATGTCCATCTTATATTTTTACACAACAAATAAAGGATTAGTCACTCTAATTGTTCACAACCCATCTCAACTAGCCCACCAACCAGGCCCATACTGTGACATCCCACATCGCCCAGGGGAGTGATCTTTAAACATATATTCTCATCCTACCTAGCATGAGGCCTTTTGGGAGCTCAATGGCTTCGGGTTCCATCGGAACTCCGAAGTTAAGCGAGTAGCGCACGAGAGCATTCCCAGGATGGGTGATCCATTGAGAAGTTGCTCGTGAGTTCCCAGAAACAAAACCGTGAGGAAATGGTAAGCCCAAAGCGGACAATATCGTGCTATGGTGGAGTCGAACCCGGGATGTGGTGGCGCCCCGGGCCGGGATGTGACACATACGGCTTCAAGACACAAATTAGGGGTGGGTTGGACCTGAGAATGCAGGAGGTGAGATAGGTGGAGTTTTATGTGTGTTGGTCGGATGGGTGTGTTCGTCCGGCCGGCCGAATATAAATTTATGGACTGAAATAGCACTAGAGTGGTGTCCTAGATCAAGTGAAAAGGGGACATGACCTTGGTGGATCTCCTGTTCCAAGGGGCCTATACCTTTAATAAAGCATATCATATCTAATCACCCGCCAAATCTATCTTCATTTGTCCTATGAAAGGACAGTATCCATTGAAAATTAAAAATCTTGGAGTGTATAATGAATTCTCAATGATTATGGGTTTGAACTTCTGAAATTCATGAGAAATTAATAAATTATTGGATAACCACGGCAAGTGATCCAATGAAAATGCAATAGAATTCCCAGTCAAGTATGCTCTTTGGTCTTGGTTTGAGTTACGAAGCTGGCAAAAATACGAGTGATTGCCTAGCTGAAAGCTTTGGGAGGACATGTGTCATTTGACTGTGACCAGGGGTGGGTTGAAATGCCTTTAGCCTTTTCAAGCGTCGCTAGGATTTTTTTCTGAACAAATGATATTATCTACACTAAGGGGGAGAGGGTGGGCTTAGCCTCATAATGGGCTAGCAATCATATGGTTCAAACTCGTCTTTGGCGAGAATCGAACCTAAGACCTTTCACTTACAAATGAAAAAGAATACCACTAGACCGTAGTACTAAATGGCAAAAAATAAACCAATTATCAGGCTTCAAGTCTACAATTTAGGGTATGAGATACCTCATGCTATGACAAAAAATAAACCAATTATTAGATTCGAATATAAGATATTAATTAAACATGGATGATATAATGATCAAATATTTGGCGATATTGTGATCAACTATTGAAAACTGATCAATTCAACAATTGAAATTTGAAAAATGATCATTTCAGCCAATATTTACACATAAGGTAAAGATTGTAAGAAACTTAAGTAGTTAAAAACATTAATTCTTATACAAAGGTTTTGAGTTCAACTCTCTGTCATTGAATATCATTTGTATAAAGAAAAAATGGATAAGAATATGTGTGACCGTGACAGGTTTACAAGGAAACTATCATCATTTATATGACGTTAGAAGGCTCTCAATTCCATGTTGAATGATTCTTCCACTTAAAGTAAGTAGGTCTTTCAAACCCTAAAGGCTCCAGTTGTGTCCCAACAAACACGATATTGGAAAATGCTTTAAGCCTAAAGCTGATATGAGACCAGAAGACATTGGGCTGAGTAGGAATCTGCAGTTCTTCAAGCCTAAAACTGTTGTGAAAGGGACTCCTAGGGTCACGTATACTTCGAGTGCAAAAAATTTTAGGTAAGTCTAGTACTTCCTTCTAGTTTGCCCAGTATTTACTTCGGTCGCTTTCTGCAGAACTGACTATTAGTTTCTTTAAGATCACCAAATAGGGTTCTTTACTAGTTAAATTAATAGCATATAATCATTATGGGTGATTTGCAAAGTTTCTTTTTCAAAAACCATTTACTAGGTCGATTGTTGATTGGTTCTCCTGTTTATTTCCATGTGCAGTTGTGCTGCTTTTTTATTTCCATGTGCAATTATGATGTGATGCGTATTGATTTTTCAAATTAGTGTTCTCGGACTTACTTATGTTCATGTAAAGTACACAATAAATGTGGGAGAACGTAGGAAAGAGATGTGCACGATGCAATTTGTGAGCCATTTGGCGATACAAAAGAGAATTTAATCTATGAGATGAAACCTCTTTTAGATGACGCGGCTGCGTTGATTCTCAAGAACCACTACGCCAGTTTATGTGTAGTAGTTGTGTACGGTCCTCAACTTTTGCTGCTTAGGCCTCAGTATTCTAACCACTGAAGAAATTTGAACTCCTGATTTCTCAATTGGTTTAACGCAGAAAAATTGCATCAATAGAAAATTCTCAAATTCTTTGAAACTTAGTTCGCAGCCATATGTTAAAACTTGTGAAGCAAGTGAAGAGCTTAATATACTTAAAACTTTGATTACTGGAATTTGATGCATGTTTGAGTTTATAAGCTATATCTTATTCGCTTGCCAATGTTTCGATGCAGATGGAGGAGCAGCAGTAACTGAAGAGAAACGCGATTGTTATGGATGGTTGTAAGAGATTGAAATGCCTGAGAACGCAGAAATGGATATAATTGAGTACTTGGGTCCACAAGTTAGTGAACGAGTTCGTAGCACTCCCGATATATGCCCTTCGAGTATATATTCTTCTCCACGCTCTGCTCTAAACGGAAATCTCTCTTTTTTCTTTGGTACAGTGTTTGAATTAAGATAAGATGGTTGTAGAGCTTCCTTTTAGTTATTTTGTTCTTTCATATGTACCACACTTCACATGTTTTGAGAAAAAAAAGTTGGATGGATTTGGTTAACCTTTGCGCTCATGGTTTATGAATTTGACTAACTTCTTGGAATTCAAATTTTGTCATATAACTTTTTGAAACTCAACTCGTGTCATGTTTCACTTTGCCTTTATACTGTTAAAGTCCGTTGAATAAATTTGTTAAAACTATTACATGGCAAAACTCCACAAAAATTTGTTAAGAGTTATTTTCTTATTTGGATAAGAAAACTTCGACTTAAATTTTTTTTTTTGTTTATTAATTTTTCAATCATATGACACCCATCTTAACAACAATGGGTTTTATTTGTGCCACATAACAATTTTGATAGATTTATTAACGAATTTTGACGATAAAAGCAAAGTGAGACACGAGTTGAGTTTTAGAAGTGACAAAATTTGTGTTTCAGAGAGTTAAATGAGATTCGAGTTGAGTTTTAGTGGATAATGAATTGTATAACGTTGAGAAAGAGAATCTCACAACTGAAGAGACATTACGACTTCAAGGGTTCAACACACAAATTAGGTGTGGGTTGGATCTGACAATGTAGCATGTGAGACATATAGGGTCTGCTTGGTGAGTTGTATGAGATTGGAAACTTTAAGGATAATAGTGGATTGGCAGAGACATGTAAGACATGATTTGTAATCCATGCATAAGGATATGTTAGATAACTACTTTATTTTGGATTCATAATCCATCATGTCTAGTCCTATTCATCTCATATTTTTACACAACAAATAAGATATTGGACTAAAGTTCATTCTAATTGTTCACAACTTATCCCAACTAGCCCATCAACCAGGCCAATACGGCTTGAAGACACAAATTAAGGGTGGGTTGGACCTGAGAATGCAGGAGGTGAGATAGGTGGAGTTTTATGTGTGTTGGTCGGATGGGTGTGTTCGTCCGGCCGGCCGAATATAAAAATTTCTGGACTGAAATAGCACCAGAGTGGAGTCCTAAATCAAGTGAAAGGGGGAACATGACCTAGGTTGATCTCCTGTTCCAGGCGGCCTATACCTTTAATAAAGCATATCATATCTAATCACCCACCAAATCTATCTTCATTTGTCTTATGAAATAACAATGTCCATTGAAAATTAAAAATCTTGGAGTGTATAATGAACTCTCAATGATTATAGGTTTGAACTTATGAAATTCATGAGAAATTAATAAATTTTTGGATAACTACGACTTGTGGTCTAATGAAAATGCGGTAGAATTCCCAGTTAGGTATGCTCTCTGGTCTTGGTTTGAGGTACGAAGCTGCCAAAAATACTAGTGATTTCCTAGCTTGAAGCTTTGGGAGGACGTGTGCCCATTTGATTGTAGTCATGGGTGGGCTGAAATGCATTTAGCCTTTCCAGGCCTCACTAGGAATTAAGTCTACTATTCAGGGTATGGGATACCTCATGTCATTTAGTATTATTGTCCAATGGTATTCCTCTTCACTTGTAAGTGAGAGGTCTTAGGTTCGATTCTCGCCAAAGACAAATTTGAACCACATTATTGCTAGCACATTGTGAGGCTTAGCCTATCCATTCCCCCTTAGTGTAGATAATATCGTTTATTCAAAAAAAAATATTAATTAAACATTGATGACATAACGATCAAAGATTTGACGATATTGTGATCAATTATTGAAAATTGATCAATTCAACAATTGAAATTTGAAAAACAATCATTTCGGCCAATTTTCACAAAAGATGAAGTTGTTATAACGATAAAAAAAAATTGACGATATTGTGATCAACTAGTGAAAAGTGATCAATTCAACAATTGAAATAAATAAAAAATGATCATTTTGGCCAATTTACACAAAAGATAAAAATGGTAAGAAACTTAACTGGTAAGAAACTTAAGTTAGTTAAAAACATTAATCCTTATACATATATAGGTTTTGAGTTCGACTCTCCCTCGTTGAATATCATTTGCAAAATGAAAAAATGGATAAGAAAATGTGACTGTGATAGGTTTACAAGGAAACTCATCTTTTATGTGACGTTAAAAGGCTCTCAATTCCAGGTTGATTGATACTTCCACTTTAAGTAAGTGGGATGGGACTTTCAAACCTAAAGGCTCCAGTTGTGTCCCAACAAACACAATATTGGAAAATGCTTTTCCATATTGACCTCCATTGTCTTCCTGATGGGATGTCGCACACTTTCCTGAGCTAGGGACAATAATTTCTAAATTATTTTAACGAAATCTTGGTGCATTTCATGTTGTTCTAATAAACTATGAGAGAGAGACGTTGCAACAAATGGAAGAAAATCGTGATAAGATAATCAAATTTAACATGAAATGAAGGGAAATGAAGGGTTTGTAAAATCTTAAAAAAAAAAATAAACAAAATTTTCTAGATCAAATCCGAAAAGGAGCAAGTGCACATATAATAAAATAAGATAGCACCTTACCTTAAGTGGCGGAAAGCAATAATGTATTTGGGACGGGTTCGATCCCTGGCGATCTTCCTTTCCCTTAACATTTAAAAATTTAACCTAATAACGTCATCGTTTGTAATAAAAAAAAAGAAAAAAAAAAGAGATAATTAACTACGTGTATTAGAGGGATCCATAACGGATATTCAAAGCCATAACTTTCTTAAGAGTGTTCTGAAAGAATTTTAATAAGGTTACGTTTTGTGAGGATTTTTGTAGAGATTCACAAAATCAAAATTAAACATTGTAAGTAGCTCATGTATTTTTAGAATAATGTTTTTGTAGATATTCACAAAATCAATCAGACCTTGTGAGAAGCTCATATTTTATGTTGTCGTGAAACAAATTAAAAAAAATAAAAAATAAAAAAAGAAAGAAAACACAATGTACTTAGAATGGAATTCCGTCGATCAAAACATTTGTGCAATGTTTGATATAAATTTTAAGAAACTTATGTTACACGAAAAACTCCACAAAAAGTAGTAGGTCTTGTGACTACTTTTGTAGAATTTCTTTTCTTGTTAGCGTGAGTCATAAGGAGTGTGTAAAGATTATGTAGATATTATAGGGGTTTCTTTTAGGAAGGTTAGAGATTGTGCCCTTTTATGTTTCCTTGTGTAATTAGGACTGGATGTATATATCTTATACTCATGAAATAATAGAATATAATTCTTGCCGTATAATTCAACTTGGCATCCGAGCCTAGTGTGCCGTAACCCTAATTCTAAAAAATTTCCATCGTGCTGCTTCTGTTGTGATTCTACAAGGGCTGTGTTTTTTTTTGCTCTTGTCGTGCCTTTGCTGTTGTGTTGCAGTGAAGGAAGCGGTTGTAATGTTTGTGAGACGTGCTGCGTTGTTGTGCGTAATACATTAGGAAGATGGTGAACGTTGAAGATGGGAGCTCGGGGCAGAAGCCTGGAGTTGGTGTTAGTGGTCCAACCAACAATTCTGTTCTAAACTCTGTGGTAATTCAGAATGATGCCTCGGCAGTGCCGAGTGCTGTGAAACTTAACGGATCAAACTATCTTCTTTGGTCCAAAGTATTGGAGATGCATATCGCAAGACGTGGTAAGAAGGGTTTCGTGATAGGGAGCATCAAGGAACCTAGTGAAGATAGTATCGAGTTTGAGACATGGGAGACTGGGAATGCAATTGTGAATGGATGGTTGATTAATTCCATGGAGCCGACTATCATAAGTTTTTTCATTCACCTTCGTACCACCAAAGAAGTGTGGGATGAGGTTGCTTAAACGTACTATGATGGCTTTGATATCTCTCAAATTTATGAGTTAAAGGTTAAGTCGTTTCGACTTCGTTAGGAAAGGCATCCGGTTGGTGTGTACTATGTTGATCTCAAATCTGTGTGGCAAAAGTTGGATCAAAGAAGGCCAATTAAGATGAAGTGTGCTAAAGATTTGAAGACACTACGAGATGAGGTCCAACTGGACTGAGTATATGCCTTCCTGGCAGGTTTGGATGATATCTTTGATAAGGTTCATAGTGATATCTTACAAACCCAACCTCTATTGTCCGTCGATAAGGTGTTCTCTATGGTCAGGCGTGAAACACAATGTCCCGCCACTATGATGGGTGGTAGTCATGTTGGCAGCCAAAGAGGAGGACTTGCAACGACTATGGTTTCACGGCATTCTACCAGTTTTCCTTCTGGTGGTTTGTCAAACTTATCTTTGAATTCGCGTCAATTAACCAGGGAAAACAAAGATAATTTGAAGTGTACTTTCTGCGGTCAAACCCGCCATACCGAAGATACATGCTTTGCAAAGCATGAAGTATCTGAGTGGTTTCCGGAGTTGAAGAAACGGTTGCATGCAAAAGAACGTGGGAACAATAGCTCTAGTGGCGAACGAGCATCATTAGCTGCTACCACACTAAGCAACAATAAAGAAGCTGAGGTGCAATTTGGTGAACCAAGCCAATCTTTGTTGACTCATACTACTCTTGGTGAACCATCTTCAAATACAGGTATTGTAGGACGTGTTCTCTTAGCCTCCGACACTGCTTATCATACAGGTTGAATTCTAGACTCTGGTGCAACGGATCATATGACATATGATAAGAATTTGTTTCAGTATATGACAATGCCCCGTAGAACATGTGTGGAGACTGCTAATGGTACTACTGCTTCTGTTATTGGAGCAGGCATTGTGTGTCTTACACCATCTCTCTTTTTGCATCACTGCTTATTTGTTCCGTCTTTATCTCATCATCTACTATCTATACTGCAAGTTACATACAATTGGATTGTGTTGTATTAATGTATCCATTTTTTGTCTACTTTAGGATATTCAGACCAAAGAGATAATTGGGTGTGGCACTAAGAAATAGCGATTGTATTATGTGGATGATGTTGTTCCGAGAAGAGCTGTTGTTGTTCGGACGTCCACTGCTAGTAATTTGAAAGAAGTATGGATGCTGCATCGCCGTCTGGGCCATGCCTCTTTTGGTTATTTAAGGCGTATGTTGCCTAGTTTATTTCATGGAATAAATGAATCAGACTTACATTATAAAGTATGTATTCTTGCTAAAAGCCATCGTGTTTCGTTTCTTCCAAGTATGAATAAAAGTTTGTTTCCATTTGATCTCGTGCATTCTGATGTTTAGGGTCCCTCCTCTGTAAGTACAACTTCTGGAGTTAAATGTTTTGTTACATTCATTGATGATTGCACCCGTATGACCTGGTTATATGTGCTTAAAAATAAGAGTGATGTTGTTATGGTGTTTCAATCTTTCTCTCAGATGATTAAGACACAATATTTCTTTATTATTAAAGTTCTCCGCTCTGATAATTGAGGTGAATATATTAATTTTGAGTTGTCTCAGTTTCTCTATGCTCATGGGATTCTCCACGAAACAACTTACCCTCACACTCCACAAAAAAATGGGGTTGCCGAGATGTAAAATCGTCATATCTTGGAAACTGTTCATGCATTGATCATAGGTGCCTCCATTCCTCAGCGTTTTTGGCCTGAAGTTGTCACTTATGCTGTTTATATCATAAACGGTATACCATCAAGGTTGTGGGATTTCAAACACCACTTCAGGTGCTTAGTAAACATGCCCTCGTGGTGTCCACAAATACTCTCACCCCTCGTGTGTTTGTTTGTGTGGCGTATGTTCATATCCAAAAAATTCATCGTAGTAAGCTTGATCTATGTGCACTTCGGTGGTTTTTCCACTTAACAAAAGGGATATAAATGTTATCATTCTGGAACCCACAATATGCATGTGACTATAGATGTTACATTTTCAGAATCCGAATATTTTTATGCTCTTACCTGGTCCACTTCAGATCACCATGGGGAGAGTGAGAATGTGGATGATCTTGGTTGGTTGGATTGTGATTTAGGGGGAGATGTGGGTGGTAAACCTGAGAATGGTGATGTAGGAGGAAGGGCAAGTATCATAATAACACCTAGTGTTGTGTATAGCGAGGCCGGGCAACAGGTTGCGATTGCTGAGAATAGTGATCATATTAGCAAGTCACTGCTAAACCCAGTGCTGCACCGCAACAGGCTGCTGTCGAGAAGAGTAATCAGGTTTTGCAAGCTCCTGCCGAACCTAGTATTGAACAAGAACAGCTTGCTGCTACCGAACCTAGTGCTGAGTTTAATAGCGTATTATCCCCTCTCTCTAGTTCCACAGCGTCGTCCAATGCATCTTCTCTGAATATACCTGAGGTAAGTACAATAGATGATTATACAACTAATCCAAATAATATTGTAAGTACATATAAGTTGTCACCAAGACAAAATCGAGGTGTGCCTTCCGACAGGTTTTCTCTTGAAGGGAAAGTGAAGTATCCAATTGCCAACTACGTATCCTGCAAGAACCTTGCACCTGAACGCAAGGCTCTAGTAAATAACATAGAGTCCATTAAAGTTCCAACTCAAGTGGAGGAAGCTTTGAAAGATCCAAAGTGGTTGAAAGCAATGAATGAAGAAATGATGGCTCTACAGAAAAATAAAACCTGGGAAGTAGTGGAACTACCTAACGGGAAGAAGCCGATTAGATGCCGCTGGGTGTTTACAATTAAATACAGGGTTGACGGATCCATAGATAGATACAAAGCAAGGTTGGTAGCGAAAGGGTATACTCAAACATATGGTATAGATTATCAGGAGACTTTCTCTCTAGTAGCCAAGATGAATACGGTACGTGTTCTTATTTCTTTAGCTACAAACATGGATTGGCCACTAAAATAGTTCAATGTGAAGAATGCTTTCCTTCATGAAAGTTTGGAGGAAAAAGTATATATGGTTTTTCGTCCTGGATATGATGCAGGTAGGAAGACAAGGGTTTGTCGATTGCATAAGTCACTTTATGGACTTAAGCAGTCACCTCGTGCATGGTTTGACAGGTTCTCTCAAGCCATGAAGAAGAATGGATATTGTCAGAGTCATTCTGATAATATGTTGTTTGTGAAGCGTAAATTGAATAAAGTAATTGCTTTGATTATCTATGTAGATGACATGATTATTACAGGGGATGATTCTGATGAAATATCAAGGTTGCAAATAAACCTTGCGGCATAATTCGAAATGAAGAACTTGGGAGACTTAAAATATTTTCTGGGAGTTGAAGTTGTCTGGTCATCCAGAGGTATTTTCTTGTCTCAGAGTAAATATGTGTTGGATTTGTTGAAGGAAACTGGTATGTTAGGGTCTAAGCCGGTAGGCACTCCTATTGTTGAGAAACATCATTTGGGCATATATTCGGATCAGGTACCGGTTGATAAAGGCAAATATCAGAGACTTGTAGGAAAACTGATTTATTTGGCTCATACTTGTCCTGACATTACCTATGCCGTAAGTGTTGTGAGTCAATTTATGCACTCACCAAGTGTAGACCATATGGACGCGGTCATGCGTATTTTAGCATATTTGAAGTCCGCACCGGAAAAAGGAATATTATATGGGAGACACTGACATCTAAGAATTGAAGGTTTTGCTGATGCTGATTGGGCTGGTGATGTAACTGATAGGCAATCGACATCTAGATACTTTACTTTTGTGGGAGGTAATTTAGTTATGTGGCGTAGTAAGAAACAGAAATTGGTCTCACTATCGTCAGCTGAAGCCGAGTACAAAGGTATGGCGCAAGGAATTTGTGAGATTCTTTGGTTGCGTAAGCTTCTTTGGGGACTTGGGTTCAAACCAAAGGATACTATGAAGTTATATTGACATACATTTTATCAAGGAAAAACTCGAAAGAAAAATTGTCTCTCTTATGTTTGTGACTTCCAAGGAGCAACTTGCATATGTCCTTACTCATGCAGTATGTAGTAGAACGTTTAATGACTCACTCATCAAGTTGGGCATGTGTGCTATCTATGAACCAATTTGAGGGGGAGTGTTAGCGTGAGTCATAAGGAGTATGTAAAGATTATGTAGATATTATATGGGTTTCTTTTAGAAAAGTTAGAGATTGTATCGTTTTATGTTTCCTTGTGCAATTAGAACTGGATGTATATGGCTTATACTCGTGAAATAATAGAATATAATTCCTGCCGTATAATTCAACTTTTCTCACCACTAATTATAAAACGTGTGTAACAATTTTTGTTTGGGGCAAAATACAAATGAAGGACACTCAAGAGAGTTGACGGTTAGCAGAAGAGAAAGAAGAACAACTGAAAAAGGTGCGCAAAGCAACAAATTGTGTGGAGAGAGTGGGCCACCGCTACACCATACAAAGACGAGTGGATGAAAAGCCAAAGCCTACCACATCACCACACTCAGAAAGCAAAAGCATGGCTACCTTTTTATTTTACTATTTCCAATTTAAATAAATTTTAATTTCTGAAATCAATCTAATAATTATATAATTTTATCACTAAAAACTTCGATATAACGAAAAGTCATATCTCGCTTGCAAGAAACCAAGCTTAAAGTTAAGTCAAAGTACACAACATAAGTTATATTTAATTTTGTTAACTTTTCGACGAGGTTCTTATATTATATTCTTCGACAATTTCTTCCACTCACAGACAGTCACAGCGAAACAGAGATTCCCGACCCTTCTCTTCTGGTTTTTTTCTTTTGCTTTCAGTTGCAGTCCAAGTATGGCTTCCCTTTGAGTTTAGCTTTTCCAAAGCTTCCCTTTGAGTTTAGCTTTTCCAAAAAGCACAAGAGAAATATTCCAGAATAGCAAAGGTAAAAACACAGAAAAATAACTAAAATAAATATAAATATAAAATGTCGGTTTCAAGTTGTCACTAGATTGTCTTGTTGTGGTATGCAAACTACAAACCAGAAAGCAAACTAGAAGCTGACTTGTGGAGAACAAAGAAGAAAAGAAGAAATATCCATCTCTTTTCTGTGTCAGTCACTAAGATTTTCAATGGGTGGTTCACAAAACTTTGGGATTTACTGAAGCAATAGCCAGGTCAGTGTTTATTTATTTAGTTTATTTATTATTTATTTATTTAGTTTTTTTGTTGGTTTTGTTTAAATTTGTTGCAGTTTGAGATGCTTTGTGTTTATGTAGTTTGAAAGTTTGGAAATTCTTTTGTTTGAGGGGATTCCTGTGTTTTTTTGGAGCAATTTTTGGTGAATATTTACTTCCTTTGAAGTTGAAGTCACAATTATTTGATTAGTTAATTATAACCAATGAAATCTCAACGTATCGGTGTGGTTAGTAATAGCCAGTTGGGCAATGACCCGTCTCTCTAAGATGTTTGACATATCTCTCTTGTTAATTTGCTTTCACAGGGATTTGGCAAAGCAAAAGCTTGTGGATTTGTAACCATCATTATTTTCTTGGATTTGTTTGGATCTCAAGTCACGTTGAGCTATTTGTTCAGTCTTCAATCCACTGAGCTAAGGTAACCTTCTTGATTCCTGAATAAACTTGTGTACCGACCCTGCAAAGCGGGGAACCTTGTTGGCTTATAGGGTTTCTGTATATGGTTTTGAGAAGCTGAATGTATTAACTGGAGCTGCTATGGTGAAACTCTCTCTCTCTTTTCTGCCTTTGGTTCTTGCTATCATTCTATCTTCAGTTCGTCATTCCGAACAACTTCAATCCTCCGAAGCTCAGACCCTTTTGAGAATTACGCGACTCATAAACTTTCCCGTTCTGAAAAGCTTGAATAACTACACAGATTTTTGCAACTTTGAAGTGAATACTGCTTTTACGGTCTCATGCTACGAAGGAAGCATAACCCAGCTGCATATGATCGGCGAAAAAACTGCTCCTTTGTTGCCTCAAAACTTTTCGATTGATTCCTTTGTAACAACTCTGGTTAAGCTTCCGAGGTTGAAAGTCCTCACATTGGTTTCTGTCGGTCTATGGGGAACCTTGCCGGGTAAAATCGCACGATTATCATCACTCGAAATACTTAATGTGACTTCAAATTCCTTGTATGGCACCATCCCTCCAGAGCTTTCCTCTCTAACAAGCCTCCAGACGCTTGTACTCGATGACAACATGTTTTCTGGACCGCTTCCAGAAGGGCTGAGTTCACTTCCAGTTTTGTCTGTTTTGAGTTTGAAGAAGAACTCGTTGAATTCGTCCTTGCCGAGTTCATTGAGTGATTTGGAAAATCTTAGAGTTCTCGGGCTTTCTCAAAACCATTTCCATGGGGAACTGCCCGATTTTAGTCGTTTGACAAACCTTCAAGTTCTTGAAGTGGGAGATAATGCTTTTGGACCTCAGTTTCCGAAACTTGGGAAAAAGTTGGTCACCCTCGTACTGAGAAAGAACAAATTTAGGTCTTCCATCCCTGCTGAATTGAGCTCCTATTATCAGCTACAACGTCTAGACGTTTCTTCCAACGTGTTCATGGGGCCATTTCCTCCATCGCTGCTATCTCTACCTTCGATTACTTATCTTAATTTTTCGGGAAACAAGTTTACAGGAATGCTTTTTGAAAATTTGCCTTGCAATGCTGAACTTAAAGCTGTGGATTTGTCCTCGAATCTTTTGACCGGAAGCTTACCTAAATGTCTTGAGTCGGATTCTAAGGACAGGGTTGTCCTGTATGCAAGGAATTGTTTAGCTACTAGTAATCAAAATCAACATCCGGTTCCATTTTGCCTCAATGAGGCGTTAGCTGTTGGAATCGTACCTGACCAAAGCAAGCGAAAGAAAGCCTCCAAAGCAGCCCTTGCCTTAGGTATAATTGGAGGGATTTTCGGAGGTGTTCTACTTGTCGGTCTAATTTTCCTCGTATATAGAAGAACTAATACCAACAAGACATTGAAGAAATCTCCACCAAGATCAATAACAGAGAATGCATCAAGTGGATATACCTCAAAGTTACTATCAGATGCAAGTAAGTTCTCATATCTCTCTCGGTCTCTTGCTCTCATACATGCTCACATGCTCACACACACACATACACGCAAAAATAAACGATGAGAACAGAAAACCATAAATACTGGATGCTGGTTGCCCAATTTTTCCAGTGTACTCAAAATGTCTGATAATATGCTCTTCTGCTTATACCTAAAGGATATATATCTCAAACAATGAAGATGGGAGCGCTTGGTCTTCCAAGTTATCGAACCTTTTCACTCGAGGAACTTGAGGACGCTACACAAAACTTTGATACGTCTACTTTCATGGGTGAAGGCTCACATGGACAGGTACATAACATAAACCTCTTACTTTCATGTGGTATTTATTGATGAGCTTTTGTGGATGCTTTTGAATGCGGTTTTGTGTGATTAACTATGCATTACATCATGTAATTTCTTCTGAGCTTAAATAATGGTCGTTACCTGGTGTTTTCGTCCCTTTTGTGATCTCAGATGTACAGAGGCCAGTTGAAGGATGGTTCTTTTGTTGCCATCAGATGCTTGAAAATGAAAGGAAGTCACAGCACTCAAAATTTCATGCACCACATAGAGCTTATTATGAAACTACGGCATCGCCATTTGGTCAGCGCACTTGGACACTGCTTTGAGTGTTACTTGGATGATTCGAGCGTCAGCAGAATATTTTTTGTTTTCGAATATGTACCATATGGCACACTCCGGAGCTGGATATCTGGTAATTCATCGTGAAATATTTTATTTTATTTTATTTCTCCACCATGACCATGTTTTTTTCTTTTGATTTCACACATTTATCTGGAATTTTTCGTTCTGTTTTTTCTTTTCTGGAAGAGGGACATTCCAGACGATCACTTGCGTGGACACAACGCATAGCAGCTGCAATAGGCATAGCGAAGGGCATTCAGTTTCTGCACACAGGGATCATGCCTGGTGTATTTTCAAGTAATCTTAAAATAACAGACATTTTACTGGATCAGAATTTTGGTGCGAAAATTAGCAGTTACAACCTTCCTCTGTTAGAAGAAAATATGGAACAGGTAAAGATTATGTTGTAATTAACTCACTGGGGTTGTCAATTCAATTCTCGAAGCAAATCATTATGCACTGGTTTTCAGCTACGCTTCTCCTTGCAGGGTGGTCATGGAGTCTCTTCGAGTGGATCCATAACTTCTAGCACCGGTGCAAGGTCTGCAGTGAAAATTTTCAATCACTTTTAAGTTACATGTATACTAAAACACTTAATTGCACCATTCATAGGAACTTCTTAATTCTATTACTTTTGATGTTAATCTTAGCACGCCTTTGTTCTTGTCGACACCTTTTCACTGCTCGCTACCTTCACAGTATTGCTTGTAACCATTGTGCTATGTTGGTTGACAGGAAGAAACACGACGATAGGACTGACGTTCATGACTTTGGAGTAATATTGCTGGAACTGATCAAGGGGACACCGGTTAAGTCTGAGGCTCAAATCGAGGATTTAGAAGATCAGGTAAAAGAAACTTGCTTTTCTTATATTTTCTTCGAAAGCTTCATTTTAATTTTTGAGGAAACAAGATCTGTCAATATCTCCCATGCCGCCTGCAATGCTCTCGCGGACCTTATGATTTTCGACCTTTCATGGAAGAAGTGTTGGCTAATTTCACAACTAGAGAAAACAAAAACAATCGTTTTGTTGGCCTTCGTTCAAGGATCAAGAGGCTAGAAAATTTACTAAAATCAAACCTTATAATTATTTCTGAAAATAATTCTTCTTTTTCTCTTTGCCAGGGTAGTATATTAATATGGGAATAAGTAATCAATTGATATATATTCGTTGATGATGCAGCTGCAAGTGGCCCTTACAGCTGATGATGCAGCTCGAAGAAGCGTAGTTGATTCACGGATTAAGCAGACGTGCTTGGATCTGTCAGTGAAGACAATGATGGAAGTTTGTGTTCGGTGTCTGCGCAAGGATCCAGCAGATAGGCCTTCTATTGAGGATGTTCTGTGGAACTTGCAGTATGCTGAACAAGTTCAGGATGCATGGCAAGGAGGAGAATCGCAGAGCAGTGACAGTGAGGGCTCTCCGGTTTCATCTCCACAACCTCCACGCCTCGCCTTTAAGTTGTGAGTTACCGGAGTTTTTTTAATGCTTGAGAATTCATACCACGGCTAGCTACACAAAGATGATGACTTCCGCCGTGAAAGATGTTACATTGCTCATATCCAGCATCATAGGTTACTGAAAACCTTTAAAAAGGGATCAATTGATGGCGAAACTGCCTTGCCGGCCAGTGATCTATGCTCTGCAGCAGTTTAGAGATTTCTTGGTTTTCAAGTAACAACTGTAAATTAAGGAGTGTAAACAATCACTTTTGACCGTCTATATGTACATACATCTTATTACATTTGTACCCGACGTTTTGACATACAACCAATCTTTCACCCAGCCAGCTCGGGTTGTTTTCCAATCGTAGCTGCCGGAGGGTTCCGACAAGATTCATTGAAACATTTTCTCTGAAGCTTCAAGAATTGACCCAACCGTAAAACAAGTAGTTTTCTTTTTGACAAAAAGATAAATTTTAATGAGTTGAGATTCGAACTGAATATCGAGTGCAAGCGTGAATGTTCTTAACCAACTGAGTTATAAGCTACTTGTTTTCTCAACCTGAACTAAAAAAAAAAAGAACTTGGAAGTAACTCCAAAGCTATTTAGGACTCTAATTTCTTTTATTTCTTAACCTGAACTAAAATAACTTACATTATTTTTGAAACTTAACAAAAATAATTCACACTATTTCTGGAACTACTACAAAATTACACACTATTTCTTAAACTAAACCAAAATAAACCGTACTATTTCTGAAACTGAACCAAAATACCACACTATTTCTAGGACTACAACAAAATAATCCATACTATTTCTGAAACTAAACCAAATAAGCACACTATTTCTTGAATTGCGCAAAATAACCCAAATTATTTCTGAAACTGAACTAAAATAATATGCACTATTTCTGAAACTACAGCAAATAACCCATACTATTTCTGAAACTACAGCAAAATAACCCAAATTATTTCTGAAATTGAACCAAAATAATTCACACTATTTCTGAAACTACAACAAAATAACTCATACTATTTCTGAAACTACAACAAAGAAACCACACTATTTCTTAAACTGAACCAAAATAAACAATATTTCTAGAAATACAACAAAATAAAAACGAGGTTGAATGACAAACACCCAAAATAGATCTAAACAAAAATCCCTTCTCTTTCCCGAAACTGAAAACAAAAGGAAATTAATTACCAAATAACAGCGACCGTGCCAAATGTAGAGAAAAACAGAGATTAATTGGGGAAAATACAATTTCTAGAAAATTGTTACAAAAATATACATAATTTGAGAATTTAATTAATTAAGAAAGTTGGAAGGAGTTGCAGATAATTAGAAGCTTCCATTTGTTGTCACATAAAAAGAAAAGAGAAGCATGTACAATAAAAGCCATGAAATTCCAAAACCTCCCTCCACCACTCCACCTCCGTCTCCACGCATAAAATTACAAGTTGCATGCTACCTTCTGTCCTACCCAGCGTCAGTTTATTGTAATTCCCCCACTGGTACCGACCTTCCAGAGGCACGTCTTTGACGATGTCATAGTTCCACCTTTACCCAATCGCAAACCGATAAAAAAAGGGTGAGTCGCTGGCTACTTAGGGGTAATTATGGAAAATAGTATTTAATTGCAGGTTGGGCTTTAAGTAGGCCCGTGTCTTTAATGTTTGTAGGGCTGAGTTTTGTCTTTATAGTTAAATTTCAAATCCTTTTGGTTAAATAAAAATTTAAGGTGGTTTTTTATTAAAAAAAAGTTAGTCCAAATCCTTCTCATTAAAACTCTTTTAAATAAATGATAAGATATGTGTGCTAAAAAATTAATAACTTAAAAAATAAAATTTCTCACAATTCCTATTAAAACACGCGGTATATCAATTGTATTCCCGTCATAATTAAAAATTTCTCGAAAAACAGACAATCTACCACTACAGTAAAATACGTACGTGATTTCTTTATTAAAACATAAATATCCCGTTCTCTCTTAACTAAGGTAAAAGATTATGCGTGAGTGCACCCATGCACTTTGAGGTTTTCCCCATTCCACACGCCACGGGCAATACAAATCTTATGCCAGCTGCCTGCATGATCGATCTACAAGTTCCATTCAAGTATCATTTGCTTTTTTATACAGTACTATACTTAAAACTAACACCAATAATAGTATAAATAAAACTACTTCTCATAAAATTAATTTAATTAAAACATTAATTAATTATAAAACCCCGACCCCTCTTTAACAAGAAATTTTTATCAGTGCATAAACACATACTACATAGTATATCTTTGTTTTTCAAATAGGTCGACAGCTTTAGTAAGTTAAATAATTAGTTATTAAGGGAAAGAGAAATCAATGGATCTTGAGCCCACACCAGGGTGCATAGACATGATTATTTTTTGTCATTACAATAAAACATCATCCGCATATGGTATATCATTTTACGTGTTATAATAAAAGTGATAGAATCGATATATATGTTCCACTCAAACTATATTAATAAAAAACATAAATTCACGTGTTATACATTAAGTAAAATATATAATAATGTCACAAG
>JADOBS010303537.1:0-20097 GCA_015708375.1 Cydonia oblonga
GTAATTATCAGTAATGGTTTTTTTTTTTTCTTTTTTTTTTTTTTGGTTACAAAGGAGGTTTCGAACCCTGAATCTCTAGCCTACTCATACTCATCGCCTTAGTTGCTCCGGTTTTTCGTGTTAAGAAAACAAATTTGGAGGAATTATAATCGAAAATTTTCTGGGTTTTGACTTGATATGTTATTGTAGAAAATGGGTTGCAAGGAAAAGTTGGAAAGGCAGCATATTTGGAAGATTGGATTACCAAAATCACTCCTTTAACAGCAGAGGAGAATGCATTTGATGTTACTTTCGATTGGGACGAGGAGATTGGAGTCCCGGGAGCATTCATAATTAGAAATGAGCATCACAGTGAGTTCTACTTGAAGTCTCTCACACTCGAAGATGTTCCTGGCGAAGGTCGAGTCCACTTTGTTTGCAACTCATGGGTGTACCCTGCTGACAAGTACAAAAAGGACCGTGTTTTCTTTGCTAACAAGGTAAACAAAATATGGGATGAAAGCATGAAGTACTTACTTCCAATTCCATTTTATGTTTTAGGTGATGGACTGCTATGTTATGCTAGAAACATTGAGAAGGTTCATTTCAATTGCTCAATAGTCTCCGGTACAGCCACACGTAGGGTTTACGAATTGTATGATGAAGTAACCAATTGAATTATAAATTTGCGCAGACGTATCTTTCAAGTGATACACCAGTGCCATTACAGAAATTCAGAGAAGAAGAGCTCGAAAACTTGAGAGGAGACGACGATGATGAGAAAAGAGAGCTTGAGGAATGGGATAGAGTTTATGGCTATGCCTACTACAATGATTTGGGGAAACCAGATAAGGGTCCAGAATATGCGCGTCCAATTCTCGGAGGGTCTAGTGAGTTTCCATATCCTCGCAGAGGAAGAACCGGAAGACAGGCAACCGAAAAAGGTCAGTCAATTTTCCCTATCTCTCAGTCGGTCAAATGAAAAAAAACGTATTTGATGTGACTAATTTGGTATAATCTTAACAGATCCTAAGAGTGAGAGCCCCATGATGCTTATCATGAGCATATTTGTATACGTTCCAAGAGACGAAAGATTTGGTCACTTAAAGATGTCAGATGCGATTGCTTATGCCGTGAAATCGCTATCTCAGCTCGTTAAGCCTGATGAGCTAGCAACTCTAGTTGCCGCCCAAAACGAGTTTGGAAGCTTGAAAGATGTACTTAAACTCTACGAAGGAGGAATAGAGTTGCCCAACGGTTTGCTGAAATCTGTTAGGGATAACGTCCCTGTAGAGACAATCAAGGAACTTTTTCGAACTGATGGTGAAAACTTCCTGAAGTTCCCCGTGCCTCAAGTGATCAAAGGTATAACTAAGTATATGATGCAGCCACTTTCTTTTGTTAATACGAGTTTAATGACAGTTTTCGTTCTCTTTGGGAAATTTTTATTAGCTTCCATGTAAGACCTTACTTTCGATGTAACGTCTTTCTTTTGCCTGACTGGTCTTTGAATGATTTGTATTAGAGGATAAATCAGCATGGAGAACTGATGAAGAATTTGCAAGAGAAATGCTGGCAGGCATAAATCCTGTTACAATTCGCCGTCTCCAAGTAAGCTATTGTCTACATTTGTTTTGAAGAATATGAGACACCAGAGATTTTACATGTGGACTATATTAACTTCGAGTTTTCATCCCTGATCATTATTATTTACTGAATACACTGCAGGAGTTTCCGCCTGCTAGCAAGCTAGATCGAAAAGCATATGGGGATCAAACTAGTCGAATAACCAAAGAACACATAGCTCATAACTTGAAAGGACTCAGCATAGATGAGGTAATTCTATTGACTAGTTTGTTTCGAAATTGAGTTTGAATCACGTAGTCCTGAGGTTGCTTTGCAAGTTTGCAACCTTTTATCTCGTTATATTGTATTCAAAATAATTACTGAAAATTACTTTCTGCAACAGGCAATCGATAACAACAAATTATTCATATTAGACCACCATGATTCAATAATTCCGTACCTGAGGCGCATAAACACAACTTCAACGAAAACATATGCAAGCAGGACACTCCTCTTCTTACAAGATGACGGGACTTTGAAGCCATTAGCTATTGAATTAAGCTTGCCACACCCCGACGGAGATCAATTTGGTTGCACTAGCAACGTCTATACTCCCTCTAGCCAAGGTGTTGAGAGTTCCATTTGGCAACTTGCTAAAGCATACGTGGCTGTGGTTGACTCTGGTTATCATCAGCTCATCAGTCACTGGTATAGCACACGAAAAAAGCCTAGCAAATAAGTTCATAATTTTTTTTTTTTTCCAAAGGGAACTTTAAATGTGTTCTTGTTTTGTCGCAGGTTGAGAACTCATGCAGCGATGGAGCCATTTATTATAGCAACAAATAGGCAGTTGAGCGTGCTTCACCCGATTCATAAACTTCTTCATCCTCACTTCCGTGACAATATGAATGTAAATGCACTCGCTCGACAAGTTCTCATTAACGCTGGTGGAATACTAGAGGCAACACTCTTTCCTGCAAAGTTTTCAATGGAATGGACGTCTGCAATGTATAAGAATTGGGTTTTCCCTGAACAAGCGCTCCCAGTAGATCTGATCAAAAGGTAAATCTTATGACAGTAACATTAATCATATGTGCATTGCCATTTAGAAACAAAGATGATAGCGCTTAAGGTTACTAAGTATCTACCATTTGCTTTGTTCAGAGGAATGGCAGTTGAAGATTCAAGCTCCTCGCACGGGGTGCGTTTACTGATAGAAGACTATCCATTTGCTGCAGATGGGCTTGAGATATGGTCTGCAATTAAAACATGGGTTAAAGACTACTGCTCCTTCTACTATAAAACTGACGAAACCGTCCAAAAGGACTCGGAACTCCAGTCCTGGTGGAAGGAACTCCGCGAGGAAGGTCACGGTGACAAGAAAGATGAGCCCTGGTGGCCTAAAATGCAGACTCGCGAAGAGCTGATAGAATCGTGCACCATCATCATATGGATTGCTTCAGCCCATCATGCAGCAATTAATTTTGGGCAGTACCCTTATGGTGGATACCCCCCAAACCGACCAAGCATAAGCCGACGGTTCATGCCTGAAGAAGGCACTCCTGAATACGAGGAGCTCAAGACAGACCCCGAAAAGGCATTTTTGAAAACAATGACACCTGAGCTGCAGACCCTTCTTGGCATGGCCTCAATCGAAATCTTGTCAAGGCACTCGGCTGATGAGGTTTATCTGGGGCAGAGAGACGCCGCAGAATGGACAACGGACGCAGACATACTGCAAGCTTCTGAAAATTTTAGGATGAAACTGGAAGAAGCTGAGGAAAGCATGAAGAGAAAGAACAAGGATGAGAAGCTGAAGAACCGCACTGGACCGGCAAAGATGCCATACACTTTGCTCTATCCTTCAAGTGAGGCCGGACTTACTGGCAAGGGAATTCCCAACAGTGTCTCAATCTAATGCTTCTCCTTTTTGTATCCGAGTCGTTTGTCATAATAAAACCAAACTTGTTCATGTAATAACTCTGCAAACAATGAATAAAATGGTCATCAATTCTGCTTTTGTTCGCCTTGTCTTCCTCCATATTTAAATTTCACCGGAGAGCGATCAATGTACAAATTTCAACCTTGGATCCAGCTCTCTGCAACAAGCGGGGTGGCTTCTTCATCGCCGCCGTCCTCCTCCGTCTTCTTCAACACATGGAATGCTCAGAGCATAGATTAAAAAATGGGAACTTTAACAAAAGAAACTTCTGGTACCGTTCACTTTAATGAAAAAACTATATTTTTACACTAAAAAATCAATCCTTGTACTATTTAATATACCCTTTTATTTTGTCATTTTCGTTAAAACTCAAAGTTTTCAAGTTTTTTTCATTAGTTTCCTGGCCCATTTTCCCCATGTTTCGGAAAGATCAGGCCACCGACAAATCGAAATGTTTCTCTCAGTCAAGTGGGAGACACAACTGGCAAGACTTGTGCATTCTTAATATGCATGTTCATACCTATTGCATGTAAACTCTCTTAGCATTCCCATTGAAAATTTTGACCACTTACTTTGGAATCTGTATATCTTAATATTTTAGTTACGGGAGAACCTTCCTATGTACGACCAGATAACAGAAAACAAAACTTCAGCCCACAGCCCACCTTCCTCAAAAGAGTTCATATAACTCGATAAAAATTTGGATGTATTCAATTAGGATTTTAAAATAATTTATAATACTTTATGTGTAAGATTTTATATCTTTCAGGAGAGTGATCCTTATATGTATATTCTCATCTCTACCTAGAACGAGGCCTTTTGGGAGCTCACTGGCTTCAGAGTTCATCGGAACTCTGAAGTTAAGCAAGTGGCGCACGAGAGCACTCCCAGGATGGGTGATCCACTGGAAAGTTCTCGTGTGAGTTCCCAGAAACAAAACCGTGAGGGCTTAGTCGGGGCCCAAAGTGGATAATATTGTGCTACGGTGGTGGAGCGGGCCCGAGAGGTGGTGGATCTCCGGCAGGGATGTGACAATTTGGTATCAGAGCCTAACCCTGGCCTCATGTGTGCGGACGAGGACGTCGGGCCCCTAAGGGGGGTGGATTGTAAGATCTCATATCGCCTATGGGAGTGATCCTTATATGTATATTCTCATCTCTACCTAGCACGAGGCCTTTTGGGAGCTCATTGGCTTCAGAATTCATTGAAACTCTGAAGTTAAGCGAGTGGCGCACGAGAGCACTCCTAGGATGGGTGACCCACTGGGAAGTTCTCGTGTGAGTTCCCAGAAACAAAACCATGAGGGCGTAGTCGGAGCCCAAAGCGGACAATATCATATTACGGTAGTGTAGCGGGCTTGGGAGGTGGTGGACCCCGGGCCGAGATGTGACAATTTAGGACAACGGGAGGGGGCGTGTTTTAAAATTTTAAAAATTAATGATTTTGATGGATTTAAAAGGGTTTGAGGAAATTAAGTTGTTCATTGTGTGGCTTAACCGAACTTCGCCTCCTCATAGTGTAAAAATATTAATGTACTCCAAAAAAAAAAAAGGTTTGAGGAAATTCTAGCAATGGTCCATCAATTTTAACTCAATTATAGCAATGGTTCCTCAACTAAAAATTTGTGACCATTGATCCCTTAAATCATCAAAACGTGAAACTATGATCTTTTTCATCAACTCTGTTAGAACTTCCGTCAAAATGAGTCACGTGCATGACATGTGAGGCTGAATCAAGGGGTGAGAAAATTGAAGCATTGGTCCCTCAACTTTAATCTAATTGGAGAAATGGTCACTTAACTTTAACCTAATTAGAGCAATGATCTTTTAACTCTAATCCAATTGTAGACGAAAATGACATAGTTATGACATTTCGACACATTTTGACACAAGTTCTAACATAGTTAACGAAAATGACCATAGATGCATGTTTTGAAGAGTCAAGGGACCAACGGTCACATATTTTTATTTGAAGGATCATTGCTCCAATTGAGTCAAAATTAAAGGATCATCGCTAAAATTTCCTCAAATCCTTTTATAGTGTATTTTGGACTTTAAAAAATCAGACATCTCCCCCCTGATTTTGAATGAATTCACAATCTATAAAACACCATCAAATTTCACGAATTTATAACTTTTTAAAAACTTTTCAAAATCTCAAATTGAATTGACCCTAATTCTTAATATTAGAAAAGGACTGGATGTTTAAGTATAATTGAGTCAACCCCTGGAAAAAAGAAATAACATATTTTGGATAGAATAAGTTGGTGAAGAGTAAACAAAGAAGACTACCACATGAGGCCAAAGACTGACCTGGAAATTAGCACCCAAGTCTATTTTTTCTAAGTACTGGACGACTATATTGGACGACTATATTGGACGACTATATTGTACACAACAAACATATATAGAAACCTTTCATAAGAGGGATCTTCATTTTTTTTAAAAAATAGGGACATCTTCTTGATCGTTGGATTTGACTTTAATGAAATTGTGTGGTTGAGATTGTGTGGCCTGTGTTTTAATCTCAACCACACAATTTCATTAAAGTCAATCCAACGGCCAAGAGGGTGTCCCCATTTTTTTAGAAAAATGGGGATCCCTCTTGGTAAGGTCCCTGCACATATATATACTTATGTATAATCATCACGGGATGACTCAATGGTTAGAGATGAATTTCAAACTCGTATTCTACACGGCACATCCTGAGTTTGATTCCCGACGTTAGTGAATTGCACAATGATGACCAAGGGAAGGCTGAAATGCCTCTAAATCTTTCAAAACCCCAGAAGAGTGAACTGTTGTAGCAAAGGCACCAGTTGATCTCTTTTTTAAACAAGTATATATACATATATACACACACACATACATTGAACAATGAACTCACAAATCCTATAAAGGAATCCCTTCCTAAGAAGGATCCCCATTTTATCCTCTCTTGATCGTTAGATTTGACTTTAATGAAATTCTGTAGTTGAGATTCTGTGGCCTGTAATTTAATCTCAACCATAAAATTTCATTAAAAGTCAATCCAACGGTCAAAAAATATCCCTACTTTTTTAGAAAAATAAAGTTCCTAGTAAGTGCCTGATCCTATAAATATACCACAATCACACATCCTTCTCTCACATTCTTCTCACTGAGTGAAAATATCAGACCTACATATTTTTAACTTATAATTTTTAGTTCTTGAAGCAGACAAAGATGCTGCGTTGCAAGTATCTCAATCCCTTGAGCTTCAAGGTGAACACACTTGTTGCAGCAACATCCAACACACCAGTTCTGTTGCCTATGAGTGCTATGAAATTGCCTGGTTTCTGGTCGATGACCGATGTCACGAGATCTCCTCGAGCGTTGACTTCAGCTTCGGCAGCTGCCAAGGCATCACAGAACACCACTACAGTTGATGATCCACGCCTCAGAGAAATGGAGAAAGAGAAAACCAAAACTGAGTCCGGTCGCGAGGGCAAGAAGATCAAAGGAAGAGTGGTGTTGATGAAGAAGAATTTTCTCGGCTTTAATGACCTTAAAGCGTCGGTTCTTGATCGTGTGCACGAGCTGTTTCGCAAAGGGATTTCGCTGCGGCTCATTAGTTCTGGTGAGAATACAACTTTGTTCTTTTAGTTTATTTCTTCATTACAAGTATCTATGAGTAACATTGTTGAGTATGTAATCTGTTTAAGAATGCTACATTACATTTTCATACCAGACCCTGAAAAGAGAAAACTGAACTTCTGGATTTTAAACAATGAAAAAAGCACAGTTTGGAGGTCTTATAGCCGAACTTTTTGAGTTTTTGAATTCGATCTGTTTTTGTAGAAACTGAATTGCAAGGAGAAGTTGGAAAGGCAGCGTATTTGGAAAATTGGGTTAACACAATCACACCTTTAACAGCAGAGGAGATTACATTTGACGTTAGTTTCGATTGGGATAAGAAGATTGGAGTCCCAGGAGCACTCATAATTAGAAATGAGCATCACAGTGAGTTCTACTTGAAGTCTGTCACACTTGAAGATGTTCCTGGCGAAGATCGTGTCCACTTTGTTTGCAATTCATGGGTCTACCCAGCTAAAAAGTACCAAAAAGACCGTGTTTTCTTTGCTAACAAGGTAAACAAATTATGGGATGAAAGCATGCAGTTCTAACTTCAAATCCAATTTAAGAATCACTGTATATTTATGTGCAACGACATAGTCATTTAGTTGTATCTCATGCTAAAAATACTGAAAACCGTCATTTCAATTGCGCGCCAGTTTGGGGTAATGTGTGCAAAAAGTAACAGATTGACGTGTATTTTGTGCAGACATATCTTTCAGGTGATACACCTGGGACATTAAAGAAATTTAGAGAAGAAGAGCTAGAAAACTTGAGAGGAGATAATGAAACAAGAGAGCTCAAGGAATGGGACAGGGTCTATGGCTATGCCTACTACAATAATTTGGGGAATCCAGACAAGAGTCAGAAGTATGCGCGTCCAGTTCTTGGAGGGCCTATTAACCCTTATCCTCGCAGGGGAAGAACAGGAAGACGACCAACAAAAAAAGGTTAGTCAATAAGAGTTCAGTTTTCCAATCACTGCTCAACTTCGTGTTATTATTTTCTGTCATTCACGGATGTTGTCTTTATAGATTGCGACACTGAGAGCCGGCTAAACTTTTTTATGAGCATGTATGTATATGTTCCAAGAGATGAACAATTCGGTTTCATAAAGATGTCAGACTTGCTTGCCTACACCCTGAAATCTGTAGCTCAGTTCCTTAAACCTGGGCTACCTTCTTGGCTAGCTTCTCAACTTGGTGGGAAGAAGGAGTTCGACAACTTTCAAGAAGTACTTAAACTCTATAAAGGAGGAATAGAGTTGCCTGATGGTTTGATTAAATTTATTAGGGATAGGATACCTGCAGAGATGGTTAAGGAACTTTTTCGAACTGATGGTGAAAAATTCCCCAAATTCCCAATGCCTCAAGTGATCAAAGGTATATAGAATGTAGTATATAGCTTACATCTAAAATCTTGCCATTTTATGTTTCTACACATGCCAGCTGCTTTCTTTTACCTGACTGGGGTCTGTAAATGATTTGTATTAGAGGATGATTTAGCATGGAGAACCGACGAAGAATTCGCAAGAGAAATGCTGGCTGGAGTAAATCCTGTGGCCATACGTCGTCTCAAAGTAATCTTAAGCTTTAATGATATAATGTCTACCTTTTTCGTAGAGAAAATTGAACACTAGAGAAGTTACATTAACATGAATTATCTACTCTCACTTGTCAGCATGAATCGTTACTAATTCTGAATAAACTGCAGGAATTTCCACCTGTTAGCAAGCTTGACCGAAAACTATATGGGGATCAAACTAGTAAGATAAACAGAGAACACATAGAACATAACTTAAATGGACTCAGCAGCATAGATGAGGCAATCAAGAACAACAAGCTATTCATATTAGACCACCATGATACATTGATGCCGTACCTGAAGCGTATAAATGAAACTTCCACCAAAATATATGCAAGCAGGACCCTCCTCTTCTTACAAGATGATGGGACTTTGAAGCCATTAGCTATTGAATTAAGCTGGCCGCATGACGACGGAGATCAATTTGGCTGCGAAAGCGAAGTCTATACTCCCTCTAGCCAAGGCGTCAAGAGTTACATTTGGCAACTTGCTAAAACTTATGTCACTGTAAATGACTCCGGTTTCCATAACCTCGTCAGCCACTGGTATAACACTATCATAGAAATCCTAGCAAACAATTTCGTAACAATTTCTTTTTCTTTTTGTTTTCTTTTTTTTCTTCTGAATGCATCTTGAGTATGTTCTTGTTTTGTTGCAGGTTGAGAACTCATGCAGTGATTGAGCCATTTGTCATAGCAACAAATAGGCAGTTGAGCGTGCTTCACCCGATTCACAAACTTCTGCATCCTCACTTTCACGACACAATGTATGTAAATGCAGTCGCTAGACAGATTCTTGTTAATGCCGGTGGACTCCTAGAGAAAACAGTCTTTCCTGAAAAGTTTTCAATGGAATGGTCATCTGCGATATATAAGAACTGGATTTTTCCTGAACAAGCGCTTCCTGTGGATCTGATCAAAAGGTAAAATCTAATGAATAGTAACATCTTTAGTTCAATGAATTTTGGGACAAAGTTACAGGAAGTAAGAGCTAAGAGACAATGTCATAGGTAAAAATTAACAAGAATGTTGAAAGCATTGATGGTAATTAAGTTTCTACCCTTTGCCTTGTTCAGAGGAATGGCAGTTGAAGATCCAAGCTCTCCACACGGCGTGCAGTTACTGGTTGAAGACTATCCATATGCTGCAGATGGTCTTGAGATATGGTCTGCAATAAAAACATGGGTTAAAGAGTATTGCTCCTTCTACTATAAAACTGACAAGGCAGTTCAAATGGACACTGAGCTCCAGTCCTGGTGGAAGGAACTCCGCGAGGAAGGTCATGGCGACAAGAAAGATGAGCCATGGTGGCCTAAAATGCAGACGCGTGATGAGTTGATAGAATCATGCACCACTATCATATGGATTGCTTCAGCTCTTCATGCAGCAGTTAACTATGGCCAGTATCCTTATGGTGGATACTTCCCAAACCGACCAAGCATAAGCCGGCGTTTCATGCCAAAAGAAGGCACTCCGGAGTATGAGGACCTCAAGACAAACCCTAACAAGGTATTCTTGGAAACATTTGCACCTCACCTGCAGACACTTCTTGGAATGGCCTTAACAGAAGTCTTATCAAGGCACCCGGCTGATGAAGTTTATCTCGGGAGGAGAGAAACCTTGGCATGGACAACGGACGCAGACATCCTCCAAGCTTCTGAGAATTTTAGAAAG
This sequence comes from Cydonia oblonga, assembly GCA_015708375.1. NCBI lineage: Eukaryota > Viridiplantae > Streptophyta > Magnoliopsida > Rosales > Rosaceae > Cydonia > Cydonia oblonga. The sequence goes on from JADOBS010303537.1 coordinate 10,338, forward strand.
AAATTGGAAGAAATTGAGGAAAAAATAAGAAATAAGAACAATGATGAGAAACTGAAAAACCGCATTGGGCCGGCGAAGATTCCATACACTTTGATGTATCCTTCCAGCGAGGCTGGACTCACTGGCCAGGGAATTCCCAACAGCGTCTCAATCTAATGCTTCTCTAATTGCAGACGCATGTGTAGTCACATTGGTTAAAGTATATGTGCTCCCACAGTCTCACTTATGCCTCAAATTCAAATCCCTTTTTCCCGCAATATAAATAAATTTCAAGTATATTGCTTATATCCAAAAAAGAGTCTCCATTCTATATTTCACTCATCATATTCTTTGCTAGCTATATATAAAAAAAAACTTGTCCGAATAATTCCAGAAACTTGTTCAATGTTGGTGTAGTGAAATTTTTTAATATGAAAATACTTGTTTGCTCTAACATGAAATAATTACTGACCTCGTAATGAATCAAGTATTTAATAGTGATTGACATAAACTTGTGTAACAGTTTTGTAGTGAGCAACAGAAGATCCTAAAAATATTTAATTGCTTTCCACGGAATAGGGAGATGAATTATGAGTTAAGGTGTCATATTAGACAATCTAAATGTTAAAATTTTGTCCATACATGTTTACACAGGTATATTAAGATGGCGGTGGTTGATTAGGTAAAGTGAAACATCTATCACCAATTCACATATGGCCAGGCCAATATAAATCAGAAGACATGAACAAAGGATTTGAACAAGATACTAAGAGACAAAAAAAAAATGTCACTAGAGAATCTAATGTTTGCTAAAATGTCATTCGAAAACCTAATATTGCTAATCTTGTATAAAAATTTTACTGTAAACTAATCTAAATCACGTAAGAATTCGAACGCATGCAAACGCGTAGGTTTGAAAAGATATCCACTCCAATCAACGTGAATACACGTCTACTAAAGAAATGGTTGACGTTGCTTGAATCATAAACAATGCAAAATGACCAGGTCTTAATGTCAACCCCCAAAAATAGAAAACAATAAGTGGATTAAGTTGATTACGTCTCAGAGCATCTTCTCATGGAGACTATTTCCAATATACATTGATTAATAATGAACTGACTGGCCTTTAGGCCTCCATTGGTGTTGGGATGGGCAAAATAACAGATTTTTTTATGGTAATGGTTACAGGTGTTGGAAAATTAGAGTCTAATTGTTGTATTTTTTTAATTTTTTTTGTCAAATAATAAATTAGGAAAATTAATGAAAATGACTTGAAAACTTTGAGTTTTAATCAAAATGACAAAAATGTGTTAACTTATAAGTGAATAGTACCATGAGTGACTTTTTAGAGTAAAAATGTCATTTTCGTTAAAAGTGAACAGTACCATAAGTGTTTCGTTAAAACTCCCTGAATTTATTAGGTTAGATGTTAGGTTAGTTACCGACGGAGTTTGAACTCACGCCGTCATGCAAGTAAATACACAATTTAAAGCATACACATGATCAACCAAATGTTAAATGAACATGGCATAAGGATTAGAAAAAGAGAGTTTTAACGAAACACTTCCGATATTGTTCACTTTTAACGAAAAACCACATTTTTACCTTTACTAGGTACTATTCACTACACATTTATTTGTCATTTTCATTAAAACTAAATTTTTTTTGGACTTTTCGTTAGTTTTCCTTTAAAAAAAAACTTAATATAGGTTGAGGAAAATGTTAGATAGTCTGTCCTTAAGACAAGTTTACGCTCGGTGCTCATTATTAATCGGCGCTTGTCTCCAAGATACAACGACCACTTCTTTGTAATAACAGTACTCCAAGTCACAAGGCTCCAATGAACCACAAATGTGATGAAGGCTCTCTCATATGGACTCAATGAGACTCTCTAATATTTAGTGCCCTCTTTGTATGATTACGTAAACAATGAAAAGTTATTTAGTGATTGTATGAGGCTTCCCAATTTATAAAAGTTGAAATGCCTATTTGGAAAGCATATGAATATTTATGAAGAGTCCAAAGTTACAACTATTCATTTGAATTTCATATTAGGATAGACACATTTTTCCACCAGAATACACCACTTCTAGTTTTCATTCAACTAATAAATTTAATATTATAGAATAATATTAAAATTTTCAACAATCTAGCACATGAATGGAGATTGACTAAACACTATGCAAATGACAATGCAACACTAGAGAGATTTAGTAGGAAAAGCATCGCATCGGGATATGTAGTTTTTGGCTTTGAACCTTCCTTAGTGAATTACTATTATATAACTCAGCTAATCAATGAACACGATATCTTGAACTGCTCAACTGTTTGTGTAAACTCAGACAACTGTAATCACAATATCCTTCCAAACATACCGTAGTTTGCTCTGTTGTGTTCATTTCGGACATGAACAATTCCTGATTTCCCGTGAATGCTCTAGAAAATTAAGCCCTTCAATGCAAACGCGTAGCTTCAAAAAGATATTCACTCCAGCGAATGTGGATACACACATGCACGTCTACTAAAAAAAATGGTCGAAATTGCTCGAATCATAAACAATGCAAGATGACTAGGCCTTAATGTCAACTACCAGAAATATAAAATAAGAAGTGGATTAAGTTGCTCACGTCTAGAAACACCTTCACATGCAGGGCAAGTAGCAAATAGACCTTTTTATTTAAAATGGAGACTATTTTGAACAATAATGAACTGGTTGACGTTTACGCCTCCTGTGGGGATGGGCAAAATAACTGATTCTTTAATGGTGATGGTCGGTTACAGGAATACAAGTACGCGCTTTCGTGACCGGTTTTGGATACCGTTGTCCGTTCTTTAAGGGTTATAATTATTCAACAAGTATACCACATGCATATCTTAATAGCTATGGTTAATAACAGCAGCTGTCATAAAAAATTTAGGTCAATATACTATTAATATCATCGATATTATTTTAAACTAATTCACATATTTATAAAAGATAAAAAATTCTCGGTAATATTAGTAATGTAACTTTCACATATAAATTGTATATTATTTTGTTTAATATCTCCCAATTGGAGCCTGTATTGATACAATACGTTTACCCGCCCGCTATGATTCTCATCTCTCACACTCGAGTTGTTGCATTACTTTTTTCTTCAGTAGAAAAGATCTAGGTTCTTCCAATCTTTCTTCAATTCGAGTTGTTTGTTTCGAGCTTGGTTGAACTCAGCCGGTGCACCAGTGTTACAACTGCAGTTTCATAAAAGAATGCCAACTAGTTAACATGCTAAAAGCACTAAAACTCTATTTAAAGAGCTAAATCTAAAATAAAAAAAATCATCTCTAGTAGACCATAAAAGAGCCTCTACTATAGTAAAATGAACATTTATTCTTCAAATTTGTAGATCAACTGTTCATAAGTAAAATACTAAAAAATAGATAACACTCAAGGCTGACTCGTGAGATGAGGAGAAAAGAAATACGACGATTTAAAAAAAATGAGTAGGTTGAGTTTTTTCTTTTCAAAATGATTGGTAATATAATATTCAAAATTTATTACAATAGAGTATTGTTCGAGATGAAAAATTATAGAGAATAGCTAAAGTAGTTTTTCAACTATGTTCACCCGCTAAAATAGCAAAAATTTAACAACTGTTGGAGATACTCTGAAACTTGAAAACAGCCGTTGGCAACCTCCAATCTGTCAATAGCACGTCAAAAGCACCCTCTGTATATTTAATATGAAAGTTTTTTTTATTTATTACTAGCATATGGGCACACACAAAGTGTGAGAAAATATTTTATTTTTGTTTTTGAAATAGGAGGAAAGAGAGAGAGAGTGATGGAGAATGTGGGAGTGGGAAGTTTTTTTTTTTAATTTTTTAATTTTTTTTTTAAATTAGAAATATGTTATGATTACATGTAGATGAGGCTTTGAAAAAAAATAGCAAAATTTGGTTGTGTAAATTTACATTTCTGCCCCATATTTTTTATTCATTTCTGTTTTAATTAGAGAGTTAAATTTGTGATTTCACAGGATTTTAGTTGACAATGTGTGTTTTATTAATTAGTAGAGATTATTACGGGATGGAAAACAATTCAAAGCTACTACACTAATTTAAGTGAAGTTTCGAACCCGAAATGTATGGTTAGATCCTCAACATCCAATTTGTCACATCCTAGTCTCGGCTCTGTCGTAGCACGATATTGTCGACTTTGGGTTTACCATTCCCTCACGGTTTTGTTTTTGGTAACTCAGGAGCAACTTATCAGTGAATCACCCATCTTAGGATTGCTCTCGTATAAACTCGCTTAACTTCGGAGTTTCGATGGAATCCGAAGTCAGTAAGTTCCCAAAAAATCTCTTGCTATAGGGAAAGGAGTATGTACATATAAGGCATATCACCCCCTCTCTGTTGGTCGATGTGGGACGTTACACAATCCACTAGGATGTTGGACCAGATGCAATATGAAGAAAAAAATTGTTTTCTCTAACATGAAATAATTATTGAGGTTCTTAACTTACTATGAGTCCAGTATTTAGTAGAAAGCGCTAGAAAATTGTGTAACAATTTAGTAGCGAAGAACCGAGAATTTTCAAAATATTTGATTGCTTTCCGCCGAATAATAGAGGACCATGAGTATCCCCCAAATGTGTCATTACATATTAATTGCTAACATTTGTTTAATATTTGTCTAATATTTGTTGGTTTGGTAGATAGCCTAAAATATGCTAAGATGGCGACGGTTGATTAGGTACTTGAAAGTGAACATCCATCGCCAAATCACACACGGCCAATATAACACAAAAGATATAAAACAGAGAATTTGTACAATTACCAAGAGAGAAAAAAAGTGCCATAAGAAAATTTAATGTTGCTAAAGTTACGTAATTTTATTGTAAACTAATCTTAAGGGGATTTGAGTGTGGTGAATAGGGACGAAGTGTATTCATTCTAGTAAATGTGGATCCGCTTACATCTGTCTAAACAATTGATGAAGTTTTTCGAATTATAAACAATGCAAAATGACAATAAAAGTGGTTCGAAAGAAAAAAATCACATATCATAATATTAAAGAACGTTAATATTGCTAAAATTTGTCTCTATTTTTTGGGTTTGGTTTAAAGATTTTGGAGTTGTTGCACCCAAAAACAAAACCAAAGAGAGCTGTAGTTCATTGAATCATAAACAATTCAAAATCATGACTTCGTCAAAATTCAAATATATGGATAACTTTTTAAACTAATATAAATCTTAGGAGATCCGAATGTATGTGCATATAGAAAGGAAGCGCATCAACTCTAGCCAACGTCGGTACACCAAACAAAAGAGAGGGTTAGAAGTTCATTGACTCATGAACAATGCAAAATCATGACTTGGTCTTAAATCAAATTCTAGACATTGAAAGCAAAGTAGCTGGATAAGTTGGTTACGTATTGAACACCTTCAAGTTCACATGCAGCCATGGCATGTAGCACAAAAGTCTTTATAAAAGTAAAAAATAATGGCAGGATTAAATTGAACACTACTGAACTCATTGACCTTTAAATACCACACACGTTTCTCCCATCACAATTCAGAGATCTTCAAACCTTTCTCCTCCTGTTAACATTTTCCGTTTTCAATTAAGATAAAGATGCTGCATTCCAAGTATCCCACATCGTCCCAGGACACCACCGTTGATACGCAACCCAAAAATGAGGGCAAGAAGATCAAGGGAAGAGTGGTGTTGATGAAGAAGGTTGTTCTCGACGTGAACGACCTTAAAGCATCGATTCTTGATCGTGTTGACGAGCTGTTAGGCAAAGCGGTTTCTCTAAGGCTCATTAGTTCGGTTAATGGTGACCCTGGTGAGAACTGAATATATAGTATTTTGTCTTTGAAGTTCATGGTTCCAAGTTAATCACTAGTACTCGTTAGTAATATTGTTGAACGAGTACGTTATCTGTTAGACGACAATGCTGCTTTGTTACTAAATAGCTAATCTCGCATAATCTTCTTATTGAAAGAAAAAAACCCCAAGAGAAAATGGAACATCTTAAAGACTCCAAAAAAAATTACTATTTGGAGGACTTATAATCTGACACTTTTTTGGATTTTTGAATTTGATATGTTCTTTTTGTAGAAAATGAGTTGAAGGGAAAAGTTGGGAAGCCAGCATACTTGGAGAACTGGGTGACCACAATCACCCCCTTAACATCAGGGGAGGCTGCATTTGATGTTACTTTTGATTGGGAAAAGGAAATTAGCGTCCCGGGAGCCTTCGTGGTTAGAAATGAGCATCACAGTGAGTTCTACTTGAAGACTCTCACACTCGAAGACGTTCCTGGCGAAGGTCGAGTCCACTTTGTTTGCAACTCATGGGTGTATCCTGCTGACAAGTACAAAAAAGACCGTGTTTTCTTCTCTAACAAGGTACTGAAAATGGTCATTTCAATGCGCAAAAGTCCCCCACCAAATCAATAGATTGATTCGTATATTTGGACAAAAGGACTGTTTTCTTCGCTAACATGGTTGTTACAGTCGCGCATAAGTCCCCCGGTAATTAACAGATTGTTTATATGTTTGTGCAGACCTATCTTTCAAGTGATACACCAAAGCCACTACAGAAATTCAGAGAAGAAGAGCTTGTAAACCTGCGAGGCGACGATGAAGAAAGAGGAGAGCTTCAGGAATGGGACAGGGTCTATGACTATGCATACTACAACGATTTGGGGAATCCAGATAAGGGTCCCGAATATGCACGTCCAGTTCTCGGAGGGTCTATTGAGTACCCATATCCTCGCCGCGGAAGAACAGGACGACCAGCAACAAAAACAGGTCGTTAAATAAAATTCATTTCTCGTGCCGTCACTACTCAAACTCGGTATTCTTCAAAAAGAAAAGTCTCTAAGACGTTTATACTTTTTGTCTTGATAGATCCCAACACCGAGAGCAGGCTGAAGCTTATCCAGATCTTAAATGTATATGTTCCAAGAGACGAACGATTTGGACCCATAAAGATGTCAGACTTGCTTGCTTATGTCCTGAAATCCATCCCTCAGGTCCTTAAACCTGAGATAAGAGGTCTACTCGTTGGTAACAAAAAGGAGTTCGAAAGCATGGAACAAGTACTTAAGCTCTATGAAGGAGGATTAGAGTTGCCTGATGGGATACTAAAATACATTCGTGATAGCACACCTGGGGAGATTTTCAAGGAGCTTTTTCGAACTGATGGCGAAAAGTTCCTAAAATTTCCAGTGCCTCAAGTGATCAAAGGTAATATAGTATAACGTTATATGTGCTCTTAATTTCATATATATACTGCTTTTCTTTTTAACTCAGTCTGGTATTTTAATTGATTTTTACTAGAGGATAAGTCGGCATGGAGAACTGACGAAGAATTTGCAAGAGAACTGCTGGCTGGAGTAAATCCTGTCACTATACGTCGTCTCCAAGTAATCTTAGCTTTCAAGATCTATTATATTTGAATGATATTTTCTCAATTGTTCATCCCTAATCGCTGTAATTTCTGCATAAACTACAGGAATTTCCACCGTCTAGCGAGCTAGACCGAGAAGCATATGGGAATCAAACAAGTCAAATAACCAAAGAACACATAGAACATAACTTAAATGGACTCACCATAGATGAGGCAATCATGAACAAGAAGCTATTCATATTAGACCACCACGATGCATGGATGCCGTACCTGAGGCGGATAAACACAACTTCCACAAAAGCTTACGCAAGCAGAACACTCCTTTTCTTGAACAATGATGGGACTTTGAAGCCAATAGCTATTGAACTCAGCTTGCCACATCCGGATGGAGATCAATTTGGTTGCATTAGCAAAGTTTATACTCCATCTAGCCAAGGCGTCGAGAGTTCCATTTGGCAACTTGCTAAAGGTTATGCACTTGTAAATGACTCCGGCTGTCATCAGCTTTTCAGCCACTGGTATAACCCTGTCAAAGAAATATCAGCAAAACAAATGGTAGCATTTGCGATAGCAACATAAATTTGAAATTTTTTATATTTCTGTTCTTGTTTGTTGCAGGTTGAGAGCTCATGCAGTGACTGAGCCATTTGTGATAGCAGCAAATAGGCAGTTGAGCGTGCTTCACCCGATTCACAAACTTCTTCATCCTCATTTTCGTGGGACGATGAATGCAAACGCATCCGCACGACAGGTTCTCACAAACGCAGGTGGAGTAATAGAGGAAATAATATTTGCTTCCAAGTTTTCGATGGAATGGTCATCAGCAATGTACAAGGACTGGACTTTTCCTGATCAAGCGCTCCCTGCGGATCTGATCAAACGGTAATATCTTGCGTTAGTAGCATTTTTTAAGTACATTTTTCATCTACAATCGACGGTAAATTGAAAGCATCTTCCCTTTTTCTATGTTCAGAGGAGTGGCGGTTGAAGATTCAAGTGCGTCACACGGCGTGCGTTTACTGATAGAGGACTATCCATATGCTGCAGACGGGCTTGAATTATGGTCTGCAATTAAAACATGGGTTAAAGACTATTGCTCCTTCTACTACAAAAATGATCAAATGGTTCAAAATGATTCGGAACTCCAATCCTGGTGGAAGGAACTCCGCGAGGTAGGCCACGGAGACAAGAAAGATGAACCCTGGTGGCCTAAAATGCAGACTTGTGATGAGCTGATAGAATCATGCACAACTATCGCATATATTGCTTCAGCCCATCATGCAGCAATCAACTACGGTCAGTACTCGATTGGTGGATTCGTCCCAAACCGCCCAACCCTAAGCCGGCGGTTCATGCCTGAAGAAGGCACTCCAGAATATGAGGAGCTGAGGACAAACCCTGACAAGGCATTCTTGAAAACGTTTGCACCTCAGCTGCCGACACTTCTTGGAATGGCCACGGTAGAAATCTTGTCAAGGCACCCCACTGATGAGCTCTATCTCGGACAGCGTGACACTGCGGAGTGGACAACGGATGCAGACATACTGCAGGCTTCTGAGGATTTTAAAAAGAATTTGGAAGCGATTGAGGCCAAAATTGAAAAGATGAACAAGGATGAGAGATTGAAAAACCGGTTCGGACCAGCCAAGATCCCTTACACTTTGCTGTATCCTTCTAGTGAGCCTGGACTTACTAACAAGGGAGTTCCCACCAGTATCAACATCTAAATCATTTCTGTTTCTTTGTCTACATTGTATTTCACTTGTGTTATATGTAATTATTTTTGTTTGTAAGAATAAATTTGGAAATTGATCATGTAGTTTTGTGAACATTTTACCAATGAATAAATTTGCATTCATTTTTACATTGCATATGCTCAAAGCTCATTTCTCCTTTGAAATTGTACGCTTAGATCAAGGACCGGGATATTATTACGAAATAGGAGAACAAGACATAACTTTGTCTCAAACGAAATTCGAAGATTGCTTCTTTACTCTTAAACGTCTCCAAATCAAATGAATTTTCCTAGAATGAACGGTTCCAATTATAAAATGAAGTAATGTTAGCGGGGAATGAGGAAAGAAATAAATAAATAAATGTGGTGGGAATTAGTAGGAGTAGTACTTGAAGTTAGTTTGTTTCGGCAGAATCTACACATTATGGAGCAGACAAAAAAGTTGGAAGTTAGTTGGTTGCGGAAAATATAGACACCTTCAAAGGAGATTGATGGTTTGAGGGTTGCTGAATAAACGGCGCCGCGTGTTGCTTTCTTCCTTCACATTTCTGTTCGTCGAGTGAAAAAAAATCACAAGGAAGGAGAAGACACCCGAGTCGTTCCTGTTCACTACTCGGACAACTATTTTAACTCGTGCGGCCA
>JADOBS010303538.1:0-20102 GCA_015708375.1 Cydonia oblonga
AAAGGAAAAAAAAAAAAAAAAAGCCATGGAAATGCTAGTCATATGCAATTATACAGGGCAAAGGAAAGGCATTAGGATCATGGGCTGGATTAATCTGCAGGAGGCAAAGAGGAAGAGCATAAAGATCTTTACATCTATGAAACATACACTAGAAAAACAAATTTAATCAATCACTTGGAACTTATATGTTAAACTTTACGTTCACAGCACCAGTCCCGAACTTTGGATCAACGAGAATTTCAATAGGAATTCTTCTTCCATTGAAAGGACGGATGGCATGTTTTCCTTGAAGGTGTCTATGCCTCTCGTCATTAGGATGTACAACAATGGCAGTCTCACCGAGCATAGTTTCCACTCTAGTGGTGGCCACCACAATCTCGCCAAAATCTTCTTTCAGAGTGTAAGCAAATGAAGTTAACACGCCAAATTCAACAGGGTTCTCATATCCAGGAACCCTGAGTAATGTCGTATCTCGAATATCAATATAATCCACCTATACAAACCCCAAAAAAATCCATAAATATATGCTGCAAAATAAGGAAGAATATGCAGGTAACAGAAGAAGGATGACCTCAGTGTCAGATATTGCTGCAAGCAACCCATAATCCCAATTGACTATGCGATTATCCCTGCAAACAAAACATACCAACGAAATCCAGAAAACTTAGCAGTCAAAGTGAAGAAAAATTCAAAGACAAGAAGGTAATTTACAAACTTATAGATGTGGATGATTATACAAGGTAATCGGTGTACATGGTTGTCAAGTTTCAATCCTTATCCCAAAAAAAAAAAAAAAATTTAGTTAAAGATGTTATTTTATAAAGGAAATGGGTGTAAAGATAATTTTACATTTTGAATTGGGTTTGAAAGGGTAATGTAGGTAATAAATTTGAGTTTAAAGAAATATTAATTTTTTAATTAAAAAAATATGAGCGAAGAAAGTAAATTAGGTGTAGAAAGATGTTAGATGCGTTCAAATAAAAATTTCCTATTAATAATCCACGTGGCAACCCAACAGCGATCATTAAAGATGACAGTGCCTGTGTCGAGGTAATATGGAAATTCCTTAATTCCCCCGCAGATTACGTGTCCATTCAATTTCTCACAAAAAAAGAAAATAAATAAATAATCCTTTTCTTTCTCTCTCTCTCTCTCCTCCACAAATTGATGTTATGTTAATCCTCCGATAAACATCAATCGGCGAGAGAGAAAGCGCCAGAGGTTTCACAGCCGAAAATTATGGGAGGTGGCGGAGTCATGAGGTCGGCGGCAAAGGTGGCCGGGATCGGCGGCGTTGTCCACGGTGGGATGCTCCGCGGCGCGCCGGGCGTTTCTTCGCCGACTGGCCATTCGGTCCGCAAGGCCTCAGTTCCCGTGGCAGCGACCCTCATGGCTCAGAATAACGACGGAGCTGAAGTGGCGGCAATCGAGAAGCCGGCGTGGGACGCGGGCGACGAGTTTGTCGACTGGCAGGTGGTCGGCGCCGGAGAAGATGATCTGGTGATGTCGGGTGGCGAGCCGATGCCGAGGGTTGTCTTCGACGCTGCGCCGAGCTTCAAGGAGGCCAGAGAGGCCACCGCTGAATTGAAAGACGCCCTCGATAAGTATAATTTCTCCACAATTTAAAATGATAAATTAATTTAATTGTGTTATTTATTTTTTATACTTTCTTTTGGTCAAATCAATGTGGAAGAAATTAATTACAGAAATGGTCTCGTTGCGAAGAAAATAGATTTTTTGAGTTTATTGGTTTTTGAATGGAATTAACAATTTATGGCTGTCCACATGACGTCGATTGATCAATAGATGTCTTCGTTGAACATTTGCTTGTATTTGTGCTTGTATTTATAATGTGTAGACTAACGTTCGTTCTATCACGCGTACTGTACATGAACTTTCAGGGTATATCTTTCTTCACCCAAATCTACTGATTTTGGGGAACCCTCTGCTGCTGATAATGTGGGTGGACTGTCTCTGATCACAAACCCTGAACCTGAGGAGACGGAATCCCTACTTCTTACTAGGACTTGGGTGCCGAAACATGCTCTTCATGCATTTGAAATGCTGAGTCGAAGTTCTGAAGCTCAGGTAGTTGATTCCATCCATTGCCCGTTCCGGGATCCAGTTTCTTTGAACATGAAATTTGTCATGTGACTTTTCTTCTTAAAATGTAAAGATGGATGGCTTTGTATAATTTGTTAGCGGACTTGATTGGTTTTCTTGGTTTCATGCCCCAGAACGTTGTTGCTTCAATTGCAAGTGACCCGAATATCTGGAATGCTATGATGGAAAATTCTGCGGTCAAGCAATTTATGGCCAACAAGAGCTATAATCTTTACATGGAAGAATATGCGGCAGATACCTATCCAGTTTCACACAAGAAGCTTGAAGGCGATTCAGAGCAATCTGACTGCTTGGAAGATATGCTCGGTGGTTTTGTGCAGAAAATCAAGCTGACAGTGGAGAAGTGGGTCAGTGATTTGTCGTCATTCGTCCAGAACATTTTCGAACCCCCTGCAGCTGAGACTGAAGCAGATGGAGGGAATACAAGGTCACTTGTAGCGTCTGCGTTCATGGGACTAGCAGTTATGGTTGTTATGGTGGTCTTGCTGAAGCGTGCCTAGTTAATTCTAGGTGAATCTGCCGAAAAGACAACCCCAAATGTGTTTATCTCTGCCTAATGAGCGTTGTGGAATAAATAAAAGCAAATTTGATGCCGAAAGTGTTGCCATCAGATGAGCAAGCTGCGTGCGTATTTCTTTAGCGTAAGTAATCTTCTTCTTTTTCTGTTGGTAAATGCTTAACTGATCGTTTAATCAAATAGAGAATCTAGTTAGATAGCATGTACAGCTTTTGCAGCTTCGGTGCTCGGATTTTTGTTATGGTTAACTTTCTGGGAATGTTTTGTTGTCAGGTTTTCGTTATCATTTATGCATTTAGAGAATGCTTGATCTTGACTAGTTTGGCGTCTTAGGTTGGCTGACGCTATTGGCGGCTAGCCACCACCTTGATTAATCCATAATGGTAAAAAAATGACAAGGTTGAGAAACTGAGGGTGATGAGATGAATTGAGGAAAGTAATTGTTGTGTGGCTTTTGCTCCATGCCAATGGAAGAAGTTTCCTTTTGGTTTTCCTGTGTGTTTATGTCTTGTTTTTAATCACTGCTAAAGTAAACAGCGTCGTCCTCCGATAAATCCATTTTTCCTTTGTGTCGTCTGCGATTCACATGCGCCCGATCAGGTTCCTCTCGAAAATTAGACAGATTTGTTCTTCCAACACAATTCATAGCCAAACAGACTACAATAACGTAACTGATTCCACGTATAATTCTGAAGGTGCTCATGCGTAAATAATCGAGGAGCGGTTGGGACTGACGACACCTATGCGATTTCGTTGAGGTTGTGCGGGTTGGGCTTCATTAACTAACATATCTGTTAGGGGTATGAGTCGTAATTTTAAAAATTAGTTCCATGTTTTTGGGCTTCCTAACTATAACTCGACGAAGCTTAGGACCTGTTTGATATTTTATTTGAAATTTTTTATCATTTCTCAAAATATTTTTTAAGAATATTTTTTGAAAACATTTTTTTTAAGACTAAAAAACTTGATTGTTTTGCGATTTAAAATTTTTAAATCTTACTGCTTAAGCTAGATAAAAAAATCTAGAAAGAGGGGGAGATGGAGAAAGTAGAGAGGGGATGAAAGAAAATAAGATATGATTGAAGGAAATAGAAAAAAGAGAGAGGATCGGACAAGATAGAGAGGAAGAGGAGTGAGGGAAAGAACCGAGAGAATGAAGAGAGCAGATTGGAGGAGAGACGAAAAAGGTAAAAAAGAAAGGAGAGAGAGAGAGAGAGAGAGAGATTTGGAGTGAGAGGGGAGGAGGGAGAGAAAACAAATGAATGGGTTTAAGTTTAAAAATTCTAAAAACTCACTTTTTATATTTTTAGAGAATAAACTATATTTTTTAGTTAGTCTTGAGTTCAGTTTTTTAAAATAGTCGTACCAAACAAGTTTTTAAGATCTAAAACTTGAAAATTGTTTTTGAATTTAAAAAGTTGGATTCAAGTAGAGTACCAAACAAACCCTTAAATTGTTAAGTTTTATTTCTGTTTGGCTTTGCGCTCTGAATTCAATCAGTTTTTTCACCACATTTTGTTCCTTGTTTTTTAATATAATTTTGTTTTCCGTTTTATGAAACGAATATTGAGGAAGAGAGATAAAACGAATATTGACGAAGAGGGAGAATCGAACACAGGATCGCATGCGTAGAGATAAACGTCGTTAAACGCCACAAATAAAATACAAGGTTAAAAAAGTAAACAATGTAATTCATTTGTTACATTTGGCTGGGGTTCACTTCTGAGTGGTTAAAACTATTTCTCACAACTACAAACTGTGATTTCCGACGGAGCGTTGATTACGATGAAAGTTACAAATCTTGGATCTTTGTAAATCTACAAAGCTGATAGTAGCCAGTCGAGTCACTCAATACTACGATCTGATGGTATTCCTCTTCACTTGTAAGCTAGAGGTCTTAGGTTCGAATCTCGTGGATGACGAATTCGATACCAAATTAGGTTACCCATTGTGTGACTTAACTATTCTCCCACTTTCATTAGTGTAAAAATATATCCTTGTACTCAGGAAAAAAAAAAAATAGTAGCTAGTCGAACATTGTGGGGGGGGAGTCGGGCTCTTCGGCTTTCCCATTTGGCCAAGCACGTTTCTCCTGTGCTGCCGATCATTCTTCTCTTCTGCTGTAAAAATGGATCTTCGAGACAGAATTGGTGTTGCACTAGTCATTACTTATGTACATGACGTCCTCCCTTGATATGTTCATCTTCCCTTTGTCTCTTCTACCGTTTACTTGTATCCGATCAGGTTCCCCTCGCTGAAAACAACACAGATTTAACACACAGCAAATGCAAACAGACTACAATAATGGTAACAGCAACACAATAATGAAAAATCGCATCGGGGTACTACGAGCGTGCGCTCACCTTCCTCAAGACAAATGCCAAATAGAGATAAGCTACTTCCCATTCGTCTTTCGATAGTGTGCCTGGATATTGACAAGCGGAATGAGATGCATTATCATACACAATTGATATTCACAGTTGATAGGCAACAAACTTACTTTGATCTTGGTTACCATCACCTAATGCACCAAGCCTCCGCATTAACTCCACAAATTCTGGTTTTTTCATATACTCATGCACAAATTCGTGGTTGTTCTTCACGAAAACTAGCTCCATATCATACTGCAAAAGGTGAATTCATTCATATGAATACGAGAAGATTCTTAGCCTAACAAGTAGGAAAACGTTTCAGATAGCTCCTATCACATAGCAGTGTGTGCTTCTGAATTCACTTCTGTCACCGTTTGTGCTGATAACCTTAATAGCAATTTCAAGAGGATGAAAGAAGATAGTATACCTCTTCAACCAGCGATTTGAAAACATGAAAGGGGACAATCCATTCCGGGCAATCAACAGCATCCTCCAGGTGAAACTTGTACTTGATACCAAAGGGGCTCGAAGACCTGAATTTCTGCAACCATACAAGAAGTATTTGTCAAATTAGGAATAATTACAAATAGTTTATAGATTCTAATGTCTTGGATTGCAGAACAGCCAAATTGAAAAACAAAGCATCTGAGTGAAGTCATACCTTTTCAGAAAAGTCATCATCAAAACATATCCAGTAGACGCTATTACCAAAGACCAATCCTTCAGCTGGACATCACAACGAAAATAGGAACTCCGATAAATAATGGTTAAGGTAGTCTGCTATGCCCAAGAATCTTAATGCTAAACATAAGAGAATGAAATGGGAAATACGTATTTCTAATGAATTTCACCATCTACTCGCCCAGAGAGAAAATATTGCTTATGAGACAAATGACTGCAGTTATCAGAGTGTCAAATTTGTTTTCTTTTCCTAGGTCACAGTTTAACATGACTCTCAAAGGAAATGAATCAACAAGGAATAAAATAAACCTTCTCTAAGCTTTTTGATAATCACATTCGCATCGGGCATTGTTCCAATAAAAGTACCACCAGGTCGCAGTAAAGCCGATACATTAGCCAAGGCTCGCCGTGCACGTGCCTCAGTAGACCAGGAATAATGTAAGGCAAACTGCAAAAATAAAATGTGTTTTAATGGGTCAGTTTCAAAGGCTTTCCTCCCCTCAAATCTTTTAATTACTATACAGTATAAGGTAGAAACTAGAAAGCCATTAGTGCCTGAGAGGCTCACCTGGCAACTGACAACATCAAAGGGGGCATCGTCAGCCAGGACTTTATCCAGGCGAACCTGAAACCATGCGAATACATAGCATTAATAATCATATGGTATACAAGCACCATGCAGCGTTTCCAGATATGCTGCTTCCTAACGGCTTCTTTTTGATAGAGTGAAGCATAGGCAAGCTCCCTAGGAACAAAACAATGGCTTAGTTAGCAGCTATTAAATTTGCAACTACCTCATAGCAATCTCCACACATAAGATGCGCAGGAAATGTAAACTTTTTACGACGCTGATGATGGTCGGCATCGCCATTGTAACGGGTACGACAATCTTCTATCTGTACAAATATTTGAACACAATAATAAGATGGTTGATGACGGCACACTTTTAAAAATAATAACACTGTGGGCAAGAGGCAGACAACAAAAATGACTTCCAACATTCTTGCTAAGGTCTTGAGAAAAAATGTCACTCATTTTTCATCAGACAAGTACATACACAAAAAGAATATTTCATACATGAAAGAGAAGGATGACATTCAAAAAGATCTTTACTGTCATAAAAACTGGGAAATCTATCACTACATGATGAAATGGTGCAAATAAAAGAAAAACTAAAAGTAAATCACAAGCAAAGAAAAAACAGAAGTTGCTTAGGTCGGAAATTAGCCTTAAACCCTCTCACGTCTCAACTCACCGACGGAACAATACCATATCATCCTAACCTGAATTTGTCCACATGATACAGTTCGCCAAACTCATACCTCGTTTGACAAGGAAAATACTTTCCTTCCATACCAAATAAAAACTAAACAACTATCGAAAATAAAATTTCTCCCAAACATTAATGAATTGAATAGAGGACACTTCACAACAGCAAAATGTAGGGCAAATATAAGTCAATAAGTACTAATGCAAATTTTCCAAAATTGATGAGTAGAATAGATGACAATTCACAAAAGCTATAATGTCAGGCAACTAGAAGTCTATTACTACTAATGCAAAATTACACATCCTGAAATGTAGGTTAGTGGTTGTGTAGAAATACAGCAAAAAATGGTACTTGAATCAATTTTTCTACTCCATTAAAAGATAACTAGTTGACTACGATGAAGACTTAAACAGACCCAACAAAGCTTTTATCAAAAAGAAAAATGATAACAAATATGCTAAGTATAACCAAATTTAAGTGCTTACCGAGCCTTCAGCGATATCAATTCCAACATAATACGCAATTTTAGCCTTGTCCCATTTGATGAGATCACCTCCCTAGCCAATAGAATACATTCAAAAGAGAACGTTTAGCGGAAGGAAGTGTAAGAGAAAATATATAAATGAACCAGCAATACCTTGCCACATGCAAGATCCAGGACAGCATCTCCTCTATGAGCATATAGCTGGATTAAAACACTCTTAATCTGGTCAACAGGATAAGGAACTATAATCAACTAAAAAGTAAGGAGTGTGATCAAACCATTTTGGAGTATTTAGAAGACTAAAAGACAAACCCAATTGTTAAGCTTCTTTAAATGGATGATTGGACTAGCTTCTCGTTCTTCTAGAGTTTGATTTGTCCTTGCACTGTAATGATCGGCCACTTTACGTGCGAATTTTTTTGTGGTTTCATCCTCCAAGAACTCTGAATCACCTAAGACCACAATGTAATAAACCATGATTAGAAAAACAAGAAGATATATTGTCCTTTGTTGGCTATTACACACACACATAGGCAAAATGGAAAACATACATATTTGCTTTCCTTTGTTTCTGCTATAAAATATAGTAAGAATTAGAAAATTCAAAATTTTAGTCACGTTCCCTTCTTCTCAGTTTCCTCTGTTACAAAATAAGTCGGGGAACTAAAAATCCCAGGTTCGAATTAATCACCCAAGTAATCAGGCACACAGAATAATTGAATAAAGGGTAAATTGGCAATCCAAAACACAAACAAATGAGAAAAAAAGGTTCAAACTTGTACAATTCTCTTCAAATTCCTTCACTTTATCAGCAAAAACCCACAAAACCCAGATCCAGAAACTCCCAAATAACCAAAAAGATTGCGAATTCAGCACAAGGAATCACAAATCCGAACCAGAAAACAAAAGGGTTATGTCATTTACCTTCTGGGTTGTGTTTGAATCTCGATTGGGGAGGCCCGAGAGAGGTGGAGGACGATTCCAAGTACCCTCGTTTCATGGGCAAGAATCGAAATAGGACCGGCACACTACTCTGCGAGGAAGAACCGAATACCGGCACAAAATTAGAGGTTTGATGTCAAGAAGCAAGGGGAAGCGAAACAGGGACAGACAGCAACGTTATTTTTGTTTATATTTGTTGTGTTTAATAATTATTTATTAGTGAGGTGAGATTTAAGAGAGACAAGGAATGAACGAGAAAGGATTGAAAGGTAGCTTTGGGTGGTGTTTTTATGTATCAGATTTTATGTCTGCAGGTTGTGTGGACCTCGCATTTGGGACCGCTTTCAGAATAAATCCTTTTGCTTTTACCGTTTTGTTATAAACATGTCAACAAAAGTTCCGGGTGCTTCTTTAGAGAGCATCTCTAAATGAGATAAAAAATTTAGTAAGGGTGGGCAAACGGGTAAAGGAATCACGAGTTGGGACGGGTAATGGCGGTTCGGGGTGGGTACAGGCCGATTCTTACTTTTAAAAAAGAGAAACGGGACTGGCCGGGGCAGACCGCGGTGGACCTTCGTGATTGTCAGTTCGAGCCTGTTCCTGGAATATAGGAACCGCGGGTACCCGGACCGGCCCGTTTGTAATTAAAATGGACGGACCAAATTGATGAATAAGCTACCATACCTAATCTGAACCGTTAGTTTTAGTCTTACCCTAAGTTCTCCATCTCTCTCATCTCGACTCTCACTCTCACTCTTAGACTCTCAGTCATTCGACAGTTCCCTCGACTCGAATTGTCCTCCCCCTCACCAACCGTTGATTCTCCTCGGCAAACACAACGGCACCACCCATCGTCCTCCTCGACAACATCCCAGAGAACCTAGGGCATCACCCTTGCCGTCAATTCTCTCCCCTTCGACAGCAACCCCCGCCGTCGTGACCGCCATCACCCCATCACTGTCGTTGAGGACACTGGTACCAGCCATCATCCCTCTAAAATTTAGGTAATTTTGAATTAGGGTTTTGTTATTAATTTGAATTTTGGGTGTAGGGATTTTAGGGTTTTTAAATTGGAATTTGGGATTTTAGGGTTTTCGAACTAGGTTACTAGAGTTAATTTTGCAGTAGATTGATGATTGAATTGATAATTTTGCAGTAATTTGGCAAGCTTTGATGCCTTCTAACTTCTAAGTTCTTAAGAAAATTAGATACTAGATTAGTAGATAGTGTGAGTCTATACATTTCTTCTTCCTTTTGAGTTGAGTTGGATGCAAAAACTGGTCAAAATCTTGGTCTACATCAGCATCACAATCAATTTTGATGGAGCTTTCAAGCCCTACTCTGAGTTTGACAATATGTAGTCTCAAACCATTTGGTCTGTTAGAGCACGAAGTCATGTTCTGCATATGCATTAGTATTTGGCTTTTCCCTCCGCCCCTCATCTGTATATCAAATTCCGCTTTGATTGTTGTTGCAGTTGTGTCAAATGTCCAACCTTCATCCACCGTATAAAACGCTCTTATGTGTAAAGGATAATTTCTAAATTTTTTGGATTTAGGACTTTTGATTTAGGACTTTTGAATTAGGATTTTTGAAATTTCTGGGTTACTGAATTTAGGGATATAATTTCTAATTTTTTTGGATTTAATTGGTTTTAGTTTTGATTTTAGTTTAGCTTTGGAAAATCATGCTGTAAAGGATCTTGCTGAACTTGTTGAAGTCTTCTTTTTATCCACTTTAGGGGCTCAATTTTGCTTGATTTTAGGCCACTGATGGCAGTAGCGGCGGAGGATGCAGCGACAGAGGATGCAACGGTGGATGATGCAATGCAGGCTGTTAGGGTTTTTTCTGTTGGGCTTGGTTTCGTTGTCCTCTGAAGGTCCATACTCCATACTTTTGTTGTTGGGTTTGTATTGTATGTGGGCCTCTTTCTTGTAAATGTAAATGTGTGTTGTTTGTAATAAACAAACCAGCCCATTGTCAGACCCAACAAAAAAAAAAGGGGAAAAAAATATTAATTGGACCCGAACCGCCCCGTTTGAAAAGGGCCGGGTTAGGTCCGGTTCCCAAACTCAAAATCCTCCTACCTGGCCCATTTCATTTTAAAACGGGTAGGTCCGATTCTTTCAAATTTAGGCCCGGGGCGGCCCATGCCCAACCCTAATTTTTAGTGTGCCAAGAATACAGTTTGTTATACCAAATGTATAATTTAATTGTTTAAATTTTGAATCAATTGTATTATTAAACATAGGGTACCAGTCGTATTTCTAATATACTAAAAAATCTCTCTTGAAAAAGATGTCAAATACAAAACATTAAATTTAAATTTGATGGCTTATCAATATTTTATGAGTCCACCCAATAGGTCATAATGTTTGATTTTATATTATTTTCTTTTGTTACATACCTTATATTTATGACTATTTATTAAAGAAGGTGGAAATTAAAAATTTCAAAGAAACCAAATAGAGTAATACTAGGGAAACCTACTACATAGACCAAAGTTTGTAAACCAACATGACATGATTATTGATGATTGGATTATTACTTAGTTGTTGATTAACGTGCCTATTTCTAATTGGTGGAGTTCAAATATTTTGTAACCAAAACCCTACGCCTCTTTGTGACCTATCTTATTTGTTAACACTTGACTCTTCATTTAAACTCCACTTAACAGTGCTAACTTTTTAACTTATTTCCTCAATGAAAACAACAAAAACTAGTGATAACGTGGGACTCGAATGGACTAAATGCTTCATCTTCCTCACTTTGCCTCTCCCATCTGCTTCATCTTCCTTGCTTCACCCATCCCACTGAGCGCGTCTTGAGTTTTTCGCCGTTCGGAGAAAACCTAAAACGAAAACCCAAATACCACAACCCAATTGAAAATCGGTCGGCAAGATCAATAGAGAAGCAAGTAGGGTCGTCATCGTCCTCAACGTTGAAGATCATCAGTAACAGTAGAAGCGGCAGCGGCTCGCCGTCTAATCTCTCCTTCATTCCGATTCGTCTACGAGTTGTCTGTTTCATCGGTTTTCATTTTCGAATCCAGGGTTTCGTTATTATGCTTGAGATTTTTTAGATTTGCTTATAATATACCAGAGCCCATTGAAGGGGCATGAATCCCAAAGAGGTTCATGCACTGACAGTGCCCCCTTTTGCTCCCAAAACAAGAAAAAGAAAGTCCACAAATTAAGAATTAAAACTTTAATTAATCTAAAAAGATAAAAAAACTTCACCCATTTATTATCTTATTCTTTCCTTGCAAAACTTCAACTTTGTTCAGTCACCAACTTCAGTTTTTGTCCAGCTATCGAAATCTTCTGCAGGTCAGTTAGGATAAAAATATTTGCTTAAAAGCTCCAATCTTTGTTTATCCAAATGCATTTTATGCGGCGAATTATGTTACTTAATTATATGTAGGTATATTATGTTTGGTTTCTAAGAAAATAAGAGATCATAAACTTGATTAATTGGATTCCAGGTTGATGTTTTGGCTAATTGCATTCTTTGTATTAATGTCAAAGATATAAGGAAAATAGGTAATTTAATTGGAAGCCTAGGAATTGAACTAGAATTAGAAGTTAGTCTAACTTTTTAGTCCAATACTACACCAAACGCTTTACTAAGTTAGTCCAATTTAGTCTAATCTAAGCCAATCCAACTTAGTCCCTAAAGCTAGTCTTACGGATGCAAACTTCTTCCTCCTTACTCTTGGACAAAATTGCACCTACAAAACAAATAACACATTCGGTTAAGCCCAAGAGGGGGGGGAGCTTTGGCCGAAGAACCTCCGATGCCAAAGTTAGATTTTTGAGGAAAAAGTGTTTGGAGAATTTAGAGAATTTAGCAAGAGAATTATAATTGAGTTTTGGAGAGAATAAGGTAATATTTATAGGGGTGTGGCCGGCCCATTTAGGAAGAGGAGGATGACTGGCCACTTGGTTGGTATTTTGGGTGAGGTTCATGATTTGTAGCTAATTATGAATAATTGAATAATAAATCAATTAATTAGCTAATTACTATAATTAAAAATGAATGATTTGAGGGTTACTTGTGGAGAGGATTTGATGAGGATGGATGAAATATGTTTAAGAATAAATACGTATTTGGGCATTTTTTACTTGATTGAGGGATGATTGTCCACTGCTCGCACGTAGGAATTCCGGTGTGCTTCAAGGGTAATTTTGTCATTTTAACCCAAAAATCCATGTGTCGCCTCTTGATTATTTTTGGCCCCACAAATGCCCCCACACCTGTTGGGCTGTGGAATGCTGGGCATGCATGCCTCATGCCTGCTGGTTTTAGAGAAAAAAATGAGGGAAAAGCCAGTATGGGTTAAGCTCCCCTACTGAGTACCGTGAATGACGTTGGCTGCTTAGTTCTATTCGCCGGGAGAAATGTGGGCTGCTTTCCGAGAGAGAAGGTAAAGAGGATCAAGGCGGATGCATTGACTCGCCTGATCGCTGTCGTAGAGCCTACTATGAATGAAGGTGGAAATAAGATATCTTCCCTGCCTGCTCAAGAGATGCCGGTTGAGAAAAAACTAAAGACTTCATCCGCTATTCGAAAGGGTTCGCCTGCTGTCGAGAGGCCTGTGATTGACATGACTTATTCCAACGGGAAGAAAAATGAGGCTGCTAGATCTGAGCCTATGATACCTACAATGTCAAGAATGGCTAGTACAATTACTAATAGGATTGCTCAGTGTATAGGTCCTATCATGCCCCTAGTGCCGAAGTCTGTACCAAGATGTCCATTGGGAGCTAATTCCAGTTCACATTTGGAGATGCTTGCTATTATGAAGAGCGATAAGGTGGACTTTGCTGCTAAAGTGGCACCAAGGCACACTACCTTTGCTGTTGAGACTGATTTGCCTGCTAGAAAAGAGGAAACTGCTTGCGTGGGCAGCTATGAGAAATTTACTAAGCCTGCTTCTGGGAAGGTTGCTGAGATTTGTGTGCTTTTGTAACCAAATCTGTTTGAAGACATGGGAGCTTGTGCCAAGTTTATCGATGGCGTTAGAGGGGTTGTTTGCCCAAGTTCCTTTGCGAAGCATATGACCGAGTATAGGAAGACTGCCCTACTTTCCATGATGTAGAAGACGACTATTCTGGCAGCCGAGTCTATGCTCCTTGACCAAAAGGATACCAAAGCTGCCAAGAAGGTGACAAGGGCTATGGCAACTGAAGCTTATTATTCAGCCGAGAAGATCAAAAAGTTGGAATCTGAGCTCATCACTTTGAAGGGGTCTAATATTCCTACCCCTACTTTTTTGCAACTTGAGACCACTTTCTAAAAGATCGTTGACTTGAAGACTAAGCTTGATGTGATCCAAGTTAAGTATGAAAGTGCAAAGAAGGAGATCAGATGTCACATACCTCATATTCAAGATCTTGAGCGTGCCATTTCTTAGCTTCGTTTCGCTGCTTATGCAAAGGATGAAAAGTTGATTGCTGCTTATACCAAAGTGATCCACTTCAAGAAGGTCGTTGATAGGCTTAAACCCCAAGTGTTGGAACTCCAAGGTGCACTGAAGATCAACGAAAGTTTGAAGAAAGAAGTGGATGAGCTGCATCGCGTCCGTATTGGTCTGCTCGAAGAGATCGAGCAGTTGAAAGGTGAGAAGGCTGGGTTCAAGGCTCTGCTTGTTCAGAGTCATGCCGATTTCTACAAGCTAGGTTATGTAGAACATCTCTTTGGTAGACCGTCTGACTTCGAGTTTGCTGAGAGAGACTTCGAAACTTTCTCTATTTCTCCGAAAGACTTACTTGCCTTTACTTTTGAGACCTTCATTGGTGAAGTAGTTAGAGATGTTGGTGCCCAGGTTGGAGCAGCCGAGGGGATGGTGCTACTGCTGAAGGTGTGGTGACCGAGTAGTCATGGAGTGTCCAAGCTGCTGAAGAGTAGTCTTTAAGATTTTCTTTGTTTCCCTCGTTGCTTTTTGCTTTGCTTAAACTCATTCGGTCTTTGCTAGTTGTTTATCAATTTTGCTAGAAAATTTAATAAACTTGATTCCTTCGCTTTTCTCCATCTTCGCTTCTTTTATCCATGCCCTAACCTTTAGACTTTATAAATCAGTGGCATGCGTGCTACTTTTCTATAAGTAGACATGCCTGTGTAGCTGATGCAGCCGTAGGTGTTGGTGTAGAACTTTACAAAGTTGTTAACTATAGGGTCGGCAGCCGGACACCTTACTTACAGAAGCAAACAAGTCCGCATGATCACTAGGCTGCTAACCTTGGCTTTCTCCAATTTTGTAGGTAGCGTAGCAGGTATCACAACACTTTAGGACTTGGTGTAGGTCGTTCCAAGCTTGGCAGAGTTGAAACTTATTGACTACGTAGCATGTTGGCAGTGAATAAAGCTTCGTTTATACACGCTAGCTTGTTTAACCTTTCACAAGAATGTGCAATTGTATAAGTCTAGCGTGGCTTTACTGTTCGAATGGCAAGCCGTAAGCAGTCTTCTAGAAACTGTAGGCTACCTTAGTGCACTCGGTAGCAGCTTTAGTGTTCTAGGGCAACCATTTGTAGGGTGTACTGCATAATGTGCCTCATTCGTCTATGGGGCCTGGTTCCCCGCGGATTAGGCCAAGAGACCCAAAATTCTTCAGCTAGCTAAACCTTGAAAAATGCCATTATGGCTACTTCTAGAAATCCCGGCGCAAGCCATCATGCACCTAGTTATACCATGGTAGCTCGGTTCATCCACGTTTGGATATTCGGAGTTTAAGTTTATCCTCCTGCCTTGGAGAACATACTCATGTGGGTGTCGGGGAATTGGTTTACCCTCTCACACTGGAGAACAGACCCATGTGGGTGTCCAGGAATTGGTTTACCCTCTCGCACTGAAGAGCATGGTTGGTCCTTCGAGGGGGGGTGCAACTCCTGCGATGAGTACCTGAGAAGAGCGCGGTCTTCTTTTGAAGTACATGAGTGATCAGTTGTCGTAAGCATGCAGCCGAGCCAAGTTGCATATTACTTTTGAATTCCTCATTGAAAAACGAGTGAAACGAACGAAAACTTAGCTGTAAGGTAGAAACTGCATAACAATGATAATCCTTGGCTTATGAGGTGGTGCATGTCGAGCTGCTTAAGTCTTTGGGCTTTGATGTAGCAGGAGGTCACGCGTGGTACTTTATCAGATTGTAGGTGTTCCACTGCTTTTCGATCTCTTTTTTGTTCATGGTGGCGAATGTGTAATTTTCTTTACCATATACTCTACTGATCTTGTACAAACCTTCCCAGATATGATTCATCTTTTTATAGCCTTCTTTGCTGGCAGTGATAAAGGTTTTCCTTAGGACTAGATCTCTGGGCTGGAACTGCCGAATCTTGGCCCTTTTGTTGTAGTTAGAAAGGAGTTGCTACTGGTAAGCTGCGATGCGGGTGATGGTCAGCTCGTTTTTCTTCTCTGCTAGATCTAAGCTTGTGGTCATCTCCTTACTTTTCCGCTCGATGCTTGGCAATTGAGTGATGATTGGCACGATAACATTGCGAGGAATGATTACTTTTTAACCAAAAGTCAAAGAGAAATGAGTCTCATCGGTGGCTCATCGTTTGGTGGTATGATATGCCCTCAGATATCCGGGGAGTTCATCTGGCCATTTTCCCTTCTTGTCAAAGAGAGACTTCTTGAGGCAGTCGAGGATCATCTTATGGGATGTTTTGGCCTACCCATTGCCTTGAGGATATCTTGGTGTGGACATATGCTGCTTGATGCCATGCTTTTGGAAAAACTTCGTCAAATCTTTGCCTACAAATTGCAGGGCGTTATTTGTGATGATGGATTGAGGGATGCCAAATTGGCAAATGATGTTCCTCCATAAGAAGCACTCTATGTTCGTCTGTGTTATGGTAGTCATGGGCTCTGTTTTTACCCATTTGGTAAAGTAATCGGTTGTCACGATTGTCATGTCTTTGCCCCTAGTAGTGGGCAACATTGGCCCTACCAAGTCGATTGCCCACTGCATGAACGCCCAAGGACTTGTTTGCGGGTGTGATTTGCTGGCAGGCAGTGCTGGTGCCGGCTTGTAGCGTTGGCAGCGGTCGTACTTTTGTACTAACTCTTTAGCATCTTGGTGCATGGTAGGCCAGTAGTAGACCTGCTGTGCTAAGGATTGGCCTTCGGAGTGATTTCCACAAATGCCTTTGTGGATTGAGCTTAGAACCTTTAGGTCATCAAGAGGCACTAGACAGCGAGATGTGGTCCAGTGTAGGATTTTTGGACGAGAAGACCGTGTGGTCTAGTGTAGGATCTTTGGACAAGAATACCGTTCTACATGCAGTAGCATGCTGCATTTATTTGGAGTTTTTTAAACTCCAACCTTTTTGTGGGGAATGTGTCATTGACCAGGTAGTCTATAATAGAACTTTGTTAGTTTG
Organism: Cydonia oblonga; assembly: GCA_015708375.1. Taxonomy (NCBI): domain Eukaryota; kingdom Viridiplantae; phylum Streptophyta; class Magnoliopsida; order Rosales; family Rosaceae; genus Cydonia; species Cydonia oblonga. Next base: position 16,778 of record JADOBS010303538.1, read on the forward strand.
GAGTTGTACTAAACCGTGACACTTCGGCTGCTAGCTCTGCCTCTGTGCTTGGCTTGTCTAGATACTCCGCCAGAATAAAGCATTTAAGTTGGTGGTTGAGAACAAAGCCTAGGCTGGCTAGTGTGCCTGCGTGAGCGTTGTCTGCCCGCGGAACTTGAGGAGGGTGTAAGTCTGAAACGCCTCAAGTAGGCTAGCTAGTGATTAGCTGGGAATCAGAATGAATTGTGAACTTTTTCACCGCTAAGTCTTTTGCCATTTGGAGGCCTGCTAGTAGGGCCTCGTACTCTGCTTCGTTGTTGGATGCTTTGAAGCCTAGAGTGATTGCCTGCTCGAGCATTGAACCGTTTGGGGTGACAAGGATTACGCCTGCTCTTGAACCTTTGTAGTTGGATACGTCGTTGACATGCAAATGCCAAAAGTCTCCATCGGGTGAAGCAAGAGCTACTATGGCTTGCTCGGTTACCTCCAGGGCGTAGTTGGGCCGTTCTGTTGCATCGCCTAGGCTAGGCGTGAAGGCGTGGTAAGGAGCCGTGAAGATGGGGCTATGCTACACGCAGTAGGAGATGCTCAACTGTAGGTATTGGGCCACTCTAGAGTTGAATTATGAAGTAAGGGTCGGCTGAGGCCGTGTGACACGTAGCAGGAGGTAGTGTTCGAATGTTGTACATGTTGCTCCTATGTAGAATCTTTTGGGGCGACGAGGACAAAACTTATTTTCGAGTGTGTTCTTTTAGTGTTCGTCTGCCCTTGGCACGCCTTTGGGCCGAGTTGTTGTGTTTGTCCAAAATTTTTGCATCCACCAGTGTCTACACCTTTATTGTCGCGCATCTGGATTGGGCGAAATAATGCGTCATGAGGATGATTGCGTGTATTTGAAGGTAAACCTTGAGCTTTTGGGTTGCAACAACCATCGCCAAAGTTAGCTTTTGAATTTCTGGTAGCATCGATGAAAGCTTTTGAACTATGGAATACAGGTAGTTGGGGCCCTAGCTCTTCTCATATGATGGTACAGCTTATTGCTGCTTTAGATACCGTCAAGTATACGAATAGGTCATTCGCTACTTCTAGTTTGGATAGTAGGGAAGTGATGTCAGGTTCTTTTTCAAGTCCTTGCATCTTGATCGGTGAGCCTTGTCCCAAAGTGCATGCTTATCTATCAGAGTAAAAGAGTCTGCCAGAATTAGATCTTTTTTCATGATCAATTTTCCAAACAGCGAGTGGCCTGCTAGAAGTCATTTTTGGAAGGCTGCTCTGCATGCTTGATCTCGTTCGTGAAGGGTAACCTGCTTATGTTGGTATGTCCCATCGTAGTGCCTCGTCGATGACCTCGTTGAGTTGGAAATCACTCAATCATTTGGTCAAGAGTCTCTCTACTTCTCTCCTGAATTTGCCTTTGTTAAGGGTAGCGGAGCTCTCGGCTGCCCCCAGTCGTGACCTACTGGTCTAGGCTGCTCTTTCATGTATTCGGCTCGTCTATGCCGCTCTTGCGGTGCATGTGGTATGTTACTAGTAGACGAACGGATTTCTCGTAAGCTGCCGATTGAACTTGAGCCGGATTGAGTGACTACTTTTCTCTATCAGTCGTGTTGCCTACTCTGATATGAGGTGCATGATGCTCCTTGCGGCTTTAGCCATGAATGAACACTTCTCCTGGAAGGTTGCTCATGTTGACTATCAAAGTGTGACTTCTCTACGTGCAGACGGGAGTGTGCGCTATCTCGAGGGCCCAATCGAGAGTGTACACTGCCGGAACGCTCGGTTCGTGGTTGGTCGAGTGGCTGCTTACCAGGACGCTGCTAGAGAGGTTTTTCATCTGCCCTTGTCTTACTTCAGGACACTTTGTCTGGGGCACATTGCATCTCGGTGCGCTGCAGGAGCTGATTCACTAAGGTCGTCTGTTGTGCGAGGGCGCTTGTCAAGTCTATGACTTGTCGAGACAAGTGTTGTTCTTCATTTGGCTTGGAATGAATGTATCTCCTTGAGTAGTGGAAGTGTGGCAGACTTCGGGCTCGAGATTTGAGTTGGAAAATGTCAAATTCGTAGAAAAATATGGTGAAAATGCTCCCGGTTTGATCATTGGTCCGGAAATTTGGAGCCAGGAAGGTTGAACTAATCTTGGACCGATTTGGGCTGCTTGGAAGGCCACGGAAACAGGTTGGGCCACAAGAGTGGGCTGCTCGACGGGAGCAGGTTGGGCTACGAGAGTGGGCTACTCAGCGTATGGCGCACGTGGGTGTGAGGCTAAGGCTCGGTTTGGCAACGCGTTGGGTTTGCGTCGGGTTTGAGTGACTCGGACCGTTTCGCCTTGGACTTGGGCTCGTGTGGGCTTGAATGACACAGTTTGGGCCGCGGTTGTGGTGCCATGGGATTTGCCAAAGGTGGCTGTCGTGGTGGTCACCATGGTGGTTGCCACGGTGGTTCCTCGTGGGGGTGCCGCTCCATTCATCGCTATGTTGAGCCTTGTAGATCGTTGCGGTCCTAATCCTTGAACATTGGAATTTTCGTGTCAAGGTTTCCGAATCTCTTGCCATTGTACTTTTCTTTTATGTTTTATCAAAGGATTTTTATAAATAAAAATTCCTAGAATAAGAACGTATGAAAAATCTACAAATAGGCAAAGAAACAAGAAACCTTAGATGCGAGAATCTTCTACGAGCATGTGACTCAACTCTCAATGAAAGCACCAATTTGTGGATGCAAATTTCTTCCTCCTTGTTCTTGGACAAAATTGCACCTACAAAACAAATAACACCTTAGGTCAAGGCCAAGAGCCTCACTCGCCCATGATGAATGGGGGAATGCTTTGGCCGAAGAACCTTCGATGCCAAAGTTAGAATTTTGAGGAAAAAATGTTTAGAGAATTTAGAGAGTTTAGGAAGAGAATTGGAATTTAGTTTTGGATAGAATAAGGTAGTATTTATAGGGGTGTGGCTGGCCCCTTTAGGAGGAGGAGGACCGGCCATTTGGTTGGTATTTTGGGTGAGGTTCATGATTTGTAGCTAATTAGGAATAATTGAATAATAATCAATTAATTAGGTAATTAATATAATTAAAAATGAGGGAAACTAATGAAAAGGGCTTGAAAACTTTGAGTTTTAACGATAAGGACAAAATAAAGGATAATACTTAGGTTCTCACAGGAGAGTACCTAATTTACTGACCATCCTATGTGGCCCACTAACATGTTAACACCTGCAAATAAGACTTGTTGATGCACAAAATCAGCGAGGACTTTGGTACAACAGAAAGTATCAAGTTTGTGACCTTCACTAGATTGTTCCGGTCACTGGTGTAGGTAAGTATGTAAATGGACAGAGACAGGGAA
>JADOBS010303539.1:0-20103 GCA_015708375.1 Cydonia oblonga
CTAAGATTAATGTGTCTTGCTTGTAGGTATATTATGTTTTTCTACCTTTTAGTTAGGTTTCATATCTTGCTTATAGGTATGATATACATTCATATATTTGTTACTTGAGTTAGGGTAGAATGATTTGCAGATCGATTTATGTTAGTATATTATTTTTTTGTTATAAGATATTAATTATATTTTTTGGAGTTGGAAAAGCATAATATTAGAAGATTTTAATTGATTTTTAATGTTTTTAGAAATATCAAATGAGCATAAAAAAATTAAATACATATAATTAGGTAATTGGACTCACTCCTAAAAATCATCTATGTTTTTGGACTTGGATCTAAAAGCCCCCCAAAAAAAACACTAAAGAGAAAAATTAAATGTGAAATAGTAATGACACCCCTGATTATTTACGTCCCTTAGCAGTTTTCCGATTTAATTCAAAGATTAGAAATAAAGTCCGTGATGAATTGTCATAGTAAATAAGGCATTCTTCTCCAATACAGTGCGTCACAAGTTCAAGCATTTGTGATTCCGTTATATAGCTTAAAATAGTAATATCATTTATAATAAAGAAACAAAAATTCCAAAAATAAACAAAGTTCGTGATTGTAAAGTTTTCCTAACATAAATATCTTCGAGGGGAAGTTTGTACATTAGTATTTGAACTTTGAACTTTGTCCCATTTGCTTGCAATACTGGGACAAGCGGTCAAATTTTAGGGGCTTCAAATTTTAAGGATTTTAACTGGAGATGATTTGCCATTGTGGTCCTGAGATGACTTATTTGTTATTTGGGTGAGTGTGAGATGGAAAGTTGCTCTCATTCTTTTGCACTTTTGCTGGATACAAACAACCTATTAGGATCCAATCAATGAACTTTAAACACTTGGGGAATCCTCTGCTGTTGGATTTTTACCATTTTACAAATATCTACGGTTAGTATATGTGGAGTTTCTGACACATATAGCATATGTATACCTTGCATGTTGCATGTAATTATGTGACTGGTAAGGAATGATTGAAGCAAAGCAATCATTTTGCCAAGCCTGCTTGCTGAGCGTGACCAGCTTCCGCCCGGCGGACCCATTCATCTACACCCGCCCACTATGCGTTTCCACTCTTCATCATTTTGAAAGGGCTTTCTTTTTTACTCGAACTCATTGGTAAATGCTACCGATTAAAGATTCGAAAAAGTACTTTTATGCAACGAGAATGTCACAGTTGTACGATCTTTTCTCACAAAATAAACCCAAATGTGCCCTTCATTGTTGTGGTTAAAGATTACCATGTACTAGTAGTCTGGCATTGTGACATCCTAAGAGCATCTTTAATGAAGATGTCAAATTCCAAGTTGAATGTCTTGTAAAATTTAATAGAAGCTTTAACCCATAAGTAATCTGGATGGCATATAAATTTTATGCTCTAATTTTGACATATGAAAAAAATTGATTTCTTTTTATTTTTTAAATATTTTGTTGTGTGGGTTCTAGGGCATCAATCATAAACCATAAAACTGAGTTTCGATTGATTTGTTATGAAAAGTGGATCCTACAAAGGTGTCTCCTTCACGTCTCATCTTCGTTTGATCAACTTATATCCTCCTATTTAACGGAACTTTTAATTGTGTTAAGTCTTATTATTTTGTGTTGCAAATAAATAAAAAATGACACAGCCAAAACTCTCCAGTAACACAACCGCAACCAGCACCCTTGTCGTCACTGACGAATCTCATTCTCTCTCTCTCCTCTCTTCAACCTTGTCAACAGTAACAAAACAACTTTGGTTCAATGGGATTCCCACTGTCGACTATATTTGAATTGGAAATTTGTGTTCGATTCAATTTGTCGACTCCAATTTTATTTGATGTGTATACTTGCCAACGACAACCATGTGCATATTCACCAACGACGATCCTGATTTTTGGATTTGTTGTGGGAGTTTGAAGAGAGAGAGGCTTGGCGGTACCAACTATACAATACGAGTATGTAGATAGTTTATTGTATTCCAGGCCGATAAATTAAGGGAAGAGATCCTCTTCAGATCTATGCATTCGGAGCCCAGGGATCAAATGATCTGGACTTTTAGAATTTGATCATACGGCCAAAAATTATTGCAGCTTTTAAAAGTTTTTACTAACTTCTCTACTTTTAGCCATTGGATCAAATTTTAAAGGCCCAGATCATTTGATCCCTAGCCTCCGGATGTATAGATCCGGAGAGGATCTCTTTCTGAGTTAAATATCTTTTTTATTTATTTTTTTATTTTTTTATAGCAACAATATGATAGATTTCATTGATAAGGAAGAGGCAGTTAAAAAATTGAGATCGGCAAAAGAGGCTGCCTTGTAGACAATTAGTAACTAGCAAATTTACAATAAAGTCAGGGGGTTCTCCAAATCATGAACAGGAGGTTTCATCTATACTAAGGGCAGAGCGGGCAAGGCGGTGAGCGGTACCATTGCCTTGACGATATATATGGGCAACCGAAGCTCATTGAATTCAACTACATAATGGTTTTGTAATTCTTACACTTGGGACAATATATTTATGTTCTTTTTCTCCATGGATAACGGTTTCCAAGTATTCCAGAAAATTATTGTACTCAAAATTTAATATGAAGTTGTTCTTCAATGCTAAAACTCAAACTGTTTAGATTAGCAATGACTTTACCAAACGAGAGCTGTGTACTTCTTAACTACGTGTGGACTAGTGTCGCTTGCACGATTGTGGGATGATTGTGTTAATTATGGAGCAAAAAATAATTTCAAATTTTTTGGAGAAGACAAGTGAATTTTTCTCCAAAGTCCTCATTAAATAGATAGGGTTCACAAATATCCCAACACGCAATTCAACATCCATGAAAGCTTGAGCAGCTAACTACGACATCTTCAAGCTTTCATGCTCGTGGTATGGAAAATGATACTTAAACAAGTAAAGAATCTCATTAATCAAGCAAGGATACTTACCTCACCATCCCAATATATTATTCTAACTAATATCTTCGGGATTATTCTTTCCTCATTCATCATATGGAAGACACACCTTGGCCAATGGGAAGCTTTCACGTATATAGCAGAAACCTACCGTGGATGGCCACCTTCCTGTCAACCTCCCCACCTAGCACATGTGGCTTAGTCATTGATTGAATGTGTTTATTAGTTTGTACGTGCAAATTCGTCAAGATTGAAGACAATGGATCTTTACTGCCACACAGTAATGGTATTCGAGAAGCAATGCTAAGTATACTTACATTCACGATTAATCAACTTTAATTCTCATCTTTTCTTTGAATATGCGTGCTTAATTATTGCACTATCTGAACTTCCATGCTTAATTAAACTTGTACCTTTTTAGTGACAATTTATTCTTTTGGCCCGACGAGTGTTGAGCTGTTAGGTTGGAAGCGAGTTAGAGAAAAGCAATACGATTTGGCAAATTCCCACCGTCGAGCATGTAGCCACATCTCTATCACGCAGACACTAAATGGGGATTTGTTGGTCCACCTTCAACAATAATTCTCAATTATTCTAATCTCATTCATTAATTAATGCGATGTTTAATTTAAAACCTGAAAAATCCACACATGGCATTTTCCATCATTCACCACCCTTCTACGTTTATACAATTTAAGGGTCCACAACGTGCCGCCGAATGAAATTGAGGCTTTAATCCAAAATTAATTAGTAATGTGGGAAATAATTCAACAAATTAATGAGTAATTTTATTGAATTGTGTGAAGCACATGTGATTTTCAAACTTTATATGTGGATAAATTAATTATGATACCGTAAATAGCGTTGAGGTTCTACTCCAAAATCAAGTGACAATAGAATAATATACTGCTTAACTTTTAAATGTGGTACAACTCCTCACAACCCGCTAAGTGCAAGAACACTTCAAAGTTGTAATACAGATATTCTCCCTAGCAAGTTGCAATCAAAGCACAGTTGATTGTTTCAATGATGTTACTCGTCCGATAAATATTTATCGCGTGTTAAAAAAATATATTACATGTTTAATAAATAGTTGTCGCGTAATGTCTTCAATTACACGAGAGTATCTTTCATTGGTGGCAGCCAGCAAGCAGCATCGTAACATGGCTTGCAAGAATCAAACAAGTATATATTAAATATGGAAACGTAAATGAACTCAAGTTACTTTATTTCTTGATCATTAGATTAATAATTAGGTTAAGTAGGATTAAGAGAGATACTTCATTTCATAGACAACTTTAATCCTTTATTCTCTTTTTGTTGATGACGTGGAGTCGTGTTCGTCCTTTGGGCGGGTAGGATGCCGTAATATCTGACGCCTAGTTTGTTTGTTAGTGAAAAACAAGGATTCAAAGGGAGCTTTGTTGAGAGTGACCTAATTATGTTTTATTAATCATTATTATTATTGTTTGTAAATTAATTATTATTATTTTAATTTTTAAAAATTAGGTGGGTTATTGAAACTTTGTTCTGTCTTTGACCTTTCCTGTTGAAAACCCTATCAAAGCTTGATATTATAATTTAAAGTTTTAAACTCCCTCTCTTTGTCTTTTGCTGACCGAAGCTTCCAACTATATTCGTTAAAGTATTTCTTGTGGATTAATGTATCATTAATCTTTATCATATGCTTCTTAATTTTCGGATTGAGAGCTCCGCCAACGTTAATCACCCGTTAAAAACTCATAGCGAATAATCCAATGGGGTAGGAATTAAGGAATTGAACCTAGATAAAGCCTAATCACGACCTACCAAAAAGCTCCAATGAAAAAATTTACATTTATTCGACAACTGTAATACTTTATGCGTTTACGAAAGAGTGAGGTGGGTATTAATTTTGTCCTTTGTTTGGGAAAATATATGAAGGTTGTGATGGTGATGTTCATTGTGTGTATGGTATAGGTTGCAAGCATTTGGACTTTTGAGTAGAAGAATGCCAAACCAGCACAAATATGAAAAGGAAAAGAGAAAAGAGAATTGGACAGCCACCATTTTTGGCGGAGGCTGCTTGTACGGTTGTACCAGATGAAGAAGTAAAGCTGCCCCAGTTTCCTTCTCTGGGGATAATTATATATTTGTTTAATTAATTTCCTCATAATTTATTTATTATTACAATTTTGTGTCATTTATTTAATATAAAAAGCAGTTTTTTAGTAAATTAGAAAGTGAAATGGGGAAGCTTAATTAGACCTAGTCTTAGCATGTCCGGAAGAAATTGGAGATGGATTGTCTGCCCTCCCCTTCTCATACTATTCCTATGTCTTTCTGTTTTGTACGGTCACGGTTAAGTCACGTCAACATTTGTTTTTTGTCTTATTATTTTTATAAAAAAATTAATATAAAATGTTGACGTGACTTAACGGTATTAATATAAAATGTTGACGTGACTTAACCGTGACCGCACAAAACAGGATAGCATGAGGAGGGTATGGAAAGGGGAGGGCAGACAATCCATCTCTAAAGAAATTTGCTCTGTGAACAAAACTGCATCCATCCTTGCAACCAAGTTCAATGTCCAGATACGATGAAGTAAAATATAGGATTTTAAGAGTAATTTTTCTGGTGGATATTAAAAATTGTCACATGTTGTTATTAATTTTTTTAGTAAACAAGTGTTATTATTTTATTCAAGTTATATATATATATATATATATATATTTAAATTTTTTATATTAATATATAGGACCTAGTAATGGTACTAATAACCGAGTGGGTTCCATTTATATACACAAATTTATTTTACACCATATATAAGAATTAAGACAAATTAATTCATTTTAATTATTTGAAAGTTCATGTAGTAATTTTGCATATGCATAGGTGGCACTTGAATAAAATTCACTATTTACTATTAATTCCTGAAGTAACGACACGTGTGAGTTAGGAATAATTTGTCTACTTTATTTGCACTCAAATTTAAATATTTCTTATGAATTAAAATAAATTAGAATATCATTTTATAAAAAAAATTCAAACTTTTAGTAGGTTGTGGTACTTTTGTAGGGAGACCCTCAGTGCACTCTTTCATATTTATATGCAATTAGACCCCTCTTTACTCTATCTAATTGGTTTAGAAAATGCCTCACTCAGGGAAATAATCATGTGATGTACAAAGCACGACACATGCCCGGTGCTGGAAAGTCGGAACGAGAAGTGTTGTGAGCCATGAATGGCTGCAATAGAAAATAACATTTACATCTTTAGTAAGGTCAAAATTAAGCACGACTCAAATCCTCAAGTTAATAAAATATGCTCATCTTTAAACAGTCGAGTAACAATTCAACTTGAAAGACGATTTCAGAACCTAGAACTGTAGAACATTCAATGGAATTTGATCTGAAAGTAATAAATCAAGCATGAAAATATATTGTAAAATGAAAGAAATGATCCAATATTCTACAAGGAAAAAACATATTAAATTATCTGAGGAAAAAACATTAAAAGTTACCGGTGCAATAATAATATAAAATGTTGACGTGACTTAACCGTGACCATAAAAATAAAAAAAGATGAAAGTGTATAAGAAGTGGGAATGTAGAGAATCCTTGTCCAATTTTTACAGTTTTACAGAGTTGATTATACACTAACACAATGCTGAGCTGGACTCCGACAAATTTAGCCCAAAACGAAGCGCAGAGAGGAGAGAGAGAGACTGAGAGAGGGGGGGGGAGAGAGAGAGTGAGAGATGCTCACATTTCCTATCGTCTCCACCCACACGTGACACGTAGCAAGCAAAGCCATTACGCACATTACATTGTGGACATTCTGATTGGCCAGCGGCAGAGAACCGGTGCGCTGACGTGGGACGGGTCGCTTTCACAAGGAGCTCACCAGAAAAATGGAAGTGGGTAGTAGTGATGGCCTAATCACTTCGTGACAAGCCTTGATTAAAGTACCCTTTTGTTCTCGCCCCTGGTTTCTCACACTTTTACGCTTCTGCCACTGTTGTCGTCTAACCAGTAACACCTCCCGCAGCTTATCTTCTTCGTTGACAATTTAGCCCTTGCATTTTGGTTGTATTTGCTTCCATGCCTGGTTCCTTGTCCAACTTTTGTTTCTTGCTTCCTATTAGGCCTGGAGGGGTTGGTTACGTCTACACATGTACACAAAACTCTCTTTGTCATTGGTGGGGTTGGTTTTAACTTTACTTTTAACATTTTCTTTTAACTTATTAGTTTTTTTATTTTATTTTTATTTTTATTATTAATTTTTTTTTATGGATAAAAGTTTAAGATGAGATTGGTTACTCACCATCATAGTCAATGCATGTCCATAATTTCAAGCCGAAATGATTTATGTGTGACACTTAACTGTCAGCTGTTACCGGTGTATATTTACGTAAAAGTTTACAGATCGCGCACCAACAATAACCTTGGTAGAGCGAGACATAAGACAGAGACCTTATCAGCTTTGCTTTCATTGTAACGAGCTTGAGTTTTTGAGTTGAGGCACCATACAAATCATAATTAAGGTGGATCTTAAACCGATTAACTAGTGAACCAGTCAAAATCGAGTTGAAAAAAACATTAAAAATTGGGTTTTCTCTAGATAAGCTTAATTATTGGATTTTGTCAAGTATATACCAAACCAAACTAACTCAGTTATATTATATAGTTGAAATTAGAGGTGAAGTTAGCCGAATCAGACGTTTGCCCACTCCAACTTTTGGTTACAAATCAATGTGTTCTTGTATGCCACCAAAAAAAATTACGGACATGAAGCAAATGAAATATGGCTTCGTCTGTTGTCTTCTACACTTTTTTCTTTTGTATTTTCATGATTTTCGTTTCAAATTCTTATAGTATAAAATTAGAATAAAGAACCAATCCACACCAATCCATAATCCGAAATCAGAGAATAAAAAAAACCCTAAGCCTGCAACCGAACATTGGCTTAGATTCCAGAACAAAAACAGGGATAGGAGTAGGATAGAAGATGGCACAATGGCACCTCCCACAAGTTCCTATCATTGGCCCTTTGTATCTTTTACCAATTATTTTGACCATTGGTCCTCCAAATGCAATTTTGGAAAAGTACGGGGCATCTAATGCCATTCGGTACAAAGCACCATAGGCGAGGATGTCAAAGAATGAAATTAGACCCCCCATGCAAAGGGTACTTTTGTCATCGAAAAGTACAGCCATACAAACGCATAGAGTTAACGAATTGGCGCCCATAGCGTGTAGAATTTGTCAACTGGGGCATTTGATGGATATGGATGTGTACGCCATAGGAAAGTTGGAGAAATAATGCAGCTACTTCTGCTTCAGTGGGAGTGTACCTTTACTGCCCTTCATTTCTAAACATCGAGTAGTTTCCAGGCACCGAAACACGTTTACGTGATATTATTATTCGACTTAAATTGACTTGTGGGTTTAATTTTACCATAAATAAGTATTATTGATCAATCTTATTACACCACGTGTGTCTACGGTTCATCAACATTTCTCCTAATATATTTATTCATCTTTCCATATAAACAAATTTATATAATTATTTGGTTTTGCTTTTGTTTTGTTAAATTTTTTATTTTCTCCTGGGTGGACGTTTTGGCTGGAGAGAATGGGCTGTGCAAGCAGACAGTTCTACCACCATATTCTTCCAATATTTTCTCTCACAGATTCTTCTTCCTAATTCTTAATGTCCATGAATCGTCCAAACTTGCTGGCTTCTTGTTCTTCTTCCACTCCCAAAGTTGCTACTTCCACCATTATCTTCATTCCTTATAGTGCTATCAGTGCTTCTTCTCTGCATAGATCTTTGCAGCTGGGTGTGCTCAATAGTCAAACGTTAACAAACAAAACACGCATGCTCGAACTGGGTTTGGCTTGATTTCAGGAATTTAAGGACTCCCTCCTTAACTAGGATTTTCCTGTCAGATTCTCTGTTGGTTTGATTACCAAGGTTGGAATCTTTGCTGTCGCATTTGCTTGTTTTGGGTTTTGGTTGGTGGCTGAAGAGGATAATCAAATCAAATTCTTGTTAGAATTTAGGAAAAAACAGACAGAGTCTTGGGATTCTGTTCTTCTTTGGAGTGCTGTTAGTAAATTTATTGTCTTTTCCTGATTTTGGGTGTCCTGTTTTTGGTTCCTGCGCACCCAAAGTTGAAGTTATTTGGGTGTGGATAAGATAACTTCTTCCCACACCCACCACACCACACACATCGTCCACAGAATCCCAAAATCTTCCTGGTTTCAGTGAATTCAAGGTCGGTGCGTTTGTTCTTCCAAGCTTGGAATTTTTTACTTCTAAATGTTGGGTTTTGCTGGACAGTTCCTGTTGATTTGATAGCTGGTGTCTCCTCCTCCCTCTCTCTCTCTCTCTCTCTCTCTCTCTCTCTTCATTCTTTCTCTCTCTGGAATTCATTTGACCTCTGGGCACTGTTTGTGGTTAACTTGCTTGGTTTACTGCTGTGGTGGATGAGTTTATTCCATGTATTTGGGTTCGGTTTAAAGGTGGGGCATCTGCTTTGGATGCTATGTTGCTGGATTGTATCTGTAATTTCCATGAACTGGTACCTCACTGGTGGGATTGTGACAGACACCAAGGTAGGTTTGCTTGGTGAAGCTGCCAATATGTGCCTCAAATGGTGGGAGAAAATCCCAATGAACATCAGCAAGATCCGCCACCATTACTACCAGTATATCGGGTCGAAGAAAGTCCGAGAAAGGTGGTGGAGGAGGCTTTTGTTTTCGTGGGTGGTTGGGTGGACAATTGGGAGCCTCTGGATCTTGTGGTACATGAGCTCACAGGCCAGTGAGAAGAGGAAGGAGACTCTTGGAAGTATGTGTGATGAGAGGGCGAGGATGTTGCAGGATCAGTTTAATGTCAGCATGAACCATATTCAGGCCATGTCGATACTGATCTCGACATTCCACCACGGAAAGTATCCGTCGGCCATTGATCAGGTAAAGAGATCATCTGTCAACGTTGAGCAATTTAGGATGGTAAATATGTTGGAATTGATTTGTGTCACTGGTGCTTTTGATGTGTATAGGCTAATTGGTGTTTTATGTCACTCAGATTGGTATTAATTGAGGATACTTAATGAGTACCTGCCTGTCTGTTAATTAACTGGTTTGCTAGTTGATGCATTTTGTTCATGTGGGGATTTGCTTTAAATTCGAAGAATTTTGTACCGGTTTCTCAACCGGTGTTAATTTGATATGTTTAGCTTAATTTAGTTTCAGATATTCAGATCTGAGCTTTCTGTAGCTATGATGCTTGTTATCTACTTGATGGAACATCCTAACTTTCGAGCCTGCAGAAAACTTTTGCGCGGTACACTGAAAGAACTGCTTTCGAGAGACCCCTTACAAGTGGCGTGGCATATGCTGTAAGGGTGCTCCACTCGGAAAAAGAACAATTTGAGAAGCAACAGGGCTGGACCATCAAGAGAATGGATACCCTCGAACAAGACCAGGTTCATAAGAATGACTATGCCCCAGAAGCCTTGGAACCTTCCCCAGTTCAGGAAGAATATGCTCCTGTTATCTTTGCACAGGATACCGTTAGACATGTCATCTCTTTTGATGTGCTGACCGGGAAGGTATTTCCTTATCTAGTTTCTTTCGTCAACTTGACCGGGAAGCCTTAGATCCAGTCGAATTCTATTATCTTAATTTAGCAGCATGTTAATTAGTAGTTGTCTTGGATCTTTTACTTTTACTTTGCAGTCCTGATGTATCCAAAATTTACATGATAGTACCTTTATGTTAGAAATTTAGAAAGCTCTTGACATCTAGAAAAATTTGGTTTCCTGATTTGCAATCCTCACTCGTGAAGTTTCGTTCATTTGCGTTTCAACAGGAAGATCGACAAAACGTGTTGCGTGCAAGAGAATCGGGAAAGGGGGTTCTAACTGCTCCTTTTCGGCTGCTTAAAACAAACAGACTTGGAGTAATACTGACATTTGCTGTCTACAAAATAGATCTGCCCTCAAATGCAACTCCAAACGAAAGAATTCAAGCGACTGATGGGTATGCTTTCTTTGAATGAGAACATGTTATTAATGAAAGCGTAATACAAGTCTTCTGCCGATAAAAGGCATGTCCACGTTCCTTTATGGTATCATCAAGGCCTTGAAGGGATATCAGCAGACAGAATTGCTTTGCTGGACTCATAACACTCAGAGTGGTTATACTTTAGAAGAAGGTTTTTAATCCTGTTGTTTCTGCCAACCAGGTATCTCGGTGGAATCTTTCATATTGAGTCACTAGTGGAGAAGTTACTTCAACAACTCGCTAGCAAGCAAACCATCCTTGTGAACGTGTATGATACTACCAATGAGTCGTATCCAATCAGCATGTACGGTTCAAATGTTTCAGATGATGGATTGCAGCACATCAGCTCCTTAAATTTTGGAGATCCCTTAAGGAACCATGAGATGCGGTGCAGGTAACTACTAAGTCTTGTGCCTTATACTTTTTAGGGTTGAGCTTCTATGTTATATAGACCTCTCCTTGGTCTCTGGTAATGGGACGAGACTAGGAAATGTTATGTTTGTATTACTTATTCTCATCACACTGTTTCTGAGGGACCTAGGCATCTAGAAAGTCTTGTATAACTGTCTTCAGAGGCCGAGTTTCTTCTTTATGCAGGTTCAAACATAAGCCACCTTGGCCGTGGTTAGCCATTACAACTTCTATTGGGATCCTCGTGATTGCATTGCTTGTTGGCTACATTTTCCATGCAACTGTAAATAGGATTGCCAAAGTGGAGGATGATTTCCATAAGATGATGGGGCTCAAGAAACAGGCCGAGGCAGCTGATGTTGCCAAATCTCAGGTACTTTCTGACTTTTAGTTAATGCAGGAAATTTTTGTTTGGAATTGTACTATGCTTGTGCCTAATCAGATCTTAATCCTCTGTAGTTTCTTGCAACTGTTTCACACGAGATCAGAACCCCAATGAATGGTGTCCTAGGTGAGTTCGCGAGACTGCTGCTGTTATTTGTTTAAAATCATGTCCCGGCATTGCTCAAGATTTTAGAGCAAAACTACAGCCAAAAGAAAGCTTGCTGAACTTTGACAATCCTGTCCCTTTTCAGGAATGTTACACATGCTAATGGACACAAACCTGGATGTTACTCAACTAGATTATGTCCGAACTGCCCAGGGAAGTGGAAAAGCTCTAGTCTCACTTATAAATGAGGTATTGGACCAGGCAAAGATTGAATCTGGTAAGCTGGAGCTTGAGGCAGTGCGTTTTGATCTGCGAGCTATTCTGGATGATGTTTTGTCACTCTTTTCGGGCAAGTCTCAAGAAAAAGGAGTAGAGGTAAATCATGTTTCCACCCCCACTACTTCCCCAGAACAAAAAAACATTTTCCACCGTTTTATGTATGGTTTTCTGCTCTTAAGTTTTCATTGTCTAATAACTGAACTTTCGAAATTTTCATGACCAAATTTTTGGGGAGAGCAGTTGGCAGTATACATCTCAGATCAAGTTCCTGATATGCTTATTGGTGATCCCGGACGGTTTCGGCAGATTATCACTAATCTCATGGGGAATTCAATCAAAGTAAGTGTCTAGTGGGTTCTCAACTATTTGTTAAACAGAGTAAAATCATGAGAGTGGATAAATGTACACCTGGATATCTTTATGTATCAAACCGTATATTAGGCTTTCTTAAATACGGGAAATTAATTCTATTTAACCCATGTTGACCGCGTTCTGTATAAAATGGCAATGACATTGTTTATTTTATATACAGTTTACAGAGAAAGGACACATCTTTGTGACGGTTCATCTTGTCGAGGAGCTGATCGGCTCCATAGGCGTTGAGACTGAATCATCATCGAAGAACACTTTGAGTGGTTTCCCTGTTGCAGATCAACGCCGCAGTTGGGGAGGATTTAGGTGTTTCGGTCAAGATGGATCTGCGAGCCATTTTTCATCATCCTCATCTGACCTCATCAATATCATTGTATCTGTTGAGGACACAGGAGTAGGAATCCCTCTAGAAGCCCAATGTCGTGTTTTCACTCCTTTTATGCAGGTGGGACCATCCATCTCACGTACACATGGAGGCACAGGAATTGGACTAAGCATAAGCAAGTGTTTGGTTGGCCTCATGGAAGGGGAAATCGGGTTTGTTAGCATTCCGAAGATTGGTTCCACATTTACATTTACTGCTGTTTTCACCAATGCCAGCTCCAGTTCAAATGAGTTAACCATCCAGCAAATCAACAGCCAGTCAAATGCTGCATCCTCAGAATTTAATGGCATGACGGCATTAGTGGTGGACCAAAGACCTGTTAGGGCCAAGATGTCAAGTTATCATATACAACGGCTTGGAATTCGTGTTGAAGTAGTTTCTGATTTGAATCAGGGTTTAGCTAGCATAAGCTGTGGGAGTACAACTATCAATATGGTCCTTGTTGAACAGGAAGTCTGGAGTAAAGATTCAGGAACTTCAGCTCTCTTTGTCAGTAATTTACGGCAAATTGATGGGCGGGTTCCTCCGAAACTGTTCATTCTTGCCAATGCTATTAGCTCATGCAGAATAAGCTTTGCAACTTCAGGTGTCCCTACCCCAACCGTCATCGTGAAACCTCTCAGGGCAAGCATGCTCGCTGCCTCACTGCAAAGAGCCATGGGAGTTGGTAACAAGGGAAATCTCCGAAATGGGGAGCTCCCAAGTTTGTCTCTCCGCAATCTTCTGCTCGGAAGGAAAATTCTTATTATAGATGATAATAATGTGAATCTCAGAGTAGCTGCCGGTGCTTTGAAAAAGTATGGGGCAGAGGTGATCTGTGCAGACAGTGGTAAAAAGGCAATCTCACTGCTTACTCCGCCCCACCATTTCGATGCCTGCTTCATGGATATCCAGATGCCAGAGATGGATGGGTGAGTGATGCTTTTAGTTTTGAAAGCTTTCAATTCGAAAACCTCACTGAAATGTCAGAGAACTTAAGATTTAAAAATAATATTTAACCCGTGAGGCTTACTTCTTAGCAAGTTCAGTTTTTGCAAGTCGTCTTATATTGAAGGTAGCCATGTGTAGTTCATTCATAAAATCTCTCTTTCGGTTGTATACTTGGCCTTTTTTTGGTAATTTTGATCCATTTGAGCTATCCTGGATTAATTTTGTCACTGCATTTATAAGTTTCATTTCTTCCCCCCCACAGGTTTGAAGCTACAAGGAGAATACGTGACGTGGAACGCAATATCAGCAACAGTATTCAACATGGCGAAGTTTCTGCGGAGGATTATGAAAATATTCAAGCATGGCATGTACCCATTCTGGCCATGACTGCTGATGTAATTCAGGCAACCCATGAGGAATGCACAAAGTGCGGTATGGATGGATATGTTTCAAAACCATTCGAAGCTGAACAGCTTTATCGCGAAGTTTCACGTTTTTTCCAATCCACTACAACTGGAAACACGTAGCGAGGACTTGAATTGATGAGTTGCTGATGGCATCAGCGCACCGTTTCTCCAAGACACTGTAAATGCACTCAGAATTTTCCTCGGAGTAAGTTTTTATTGACGAAGATTTAGTCTGCGCGCTCCAATGCTCCATATATTTTCATTGTGGAACATTAGTAGAAAATGTACGAGAATTTGATGAAATCATCGCGAGTGCCGTCAGGAACTGACAACACACTGCCCATTGGCTAATTTTTTCAGGAGAACATTTCTTTTGTCACAGAGAGTGTATATAGGAGCCCTGCTCGATTACTTGTGATCCAAGTCAGTTTTCTTTCCCCTTGCGTTTATTTTCATGAGCCAGATATCAAAGCCGGTTCATTCTCCTTGTAAAGTTGATCCATCTCCAAGCTTCTTCCACTGAAATCGGTAGCCTGGAATTTTGAGTTCCGGTTAAAGCTCAAGAGAACCGACGACGTTGAAGCTCTGGATTCCGATTCCGATTCTGATTCTGAATGTAATAATAGAAGCTCGCATCGTTGAAGATATGTCACACTTTTCTTAGCATCCGTGTATTATGCAGAGATTGATTTTGGCAGGAAGGAGGAAGTTGTAGCCTTTCCTGGGAAGCTGTTGGATAATGCACATTGTAAATTACAACCTCAATAAAGATTTGTAGTCGGACATTTTTTTCTTTACAGATTTGATGTAACCATACAATGTTGATAATTTGAGAAAGTCGATTATTATTGTCCGAGTCTATTGCAGATATCGAACTTCTGACATATGGATATTGGATGCCAATGCCTATGTTGTAGAAGTGATAAGTTTTTAGAACGTTACTAGAACGACCACACAATGATGATACAATGGTAATTTGGTAAAAACTAATCATATATCGATGATTGAAAAATGACATAATCATCACACAATATTGTCAAAACTGATTGTTTTTGCAATCAAATGTCGAAAACTAATTATTCCAGATAATTGCACCAAAACAACATTGATTCATATATGAAATCGTATTAAAATCCTACTTCTCTTTCACTCTCATATTCTTCAATGTCAAGTTGCGCCTTTATTCCTGCACCGAAGCACAAAAATTCTATCTTCTTCAATATCGCTGGTATGAAAGAAAGAAAAATATAGAATTTTCATAAAAACTAGTAATGCATCCCACTACAAAACTAGCTCCAAAGTCTAGAATAAAAAAACAAAACTAATAATAACAACCAGCGTTATGGTCACGCGGCAATACTATTGGATTAGGATTGATAATTCAAAAATTATGATAATTATAATTTGACCCCACAAAACTCAAATAATTAAAATATAAAAATATATATAAAAACCTAGCCACTCGGTCGCAAGTTGTCTCTACTCGCTCCGTCTCCTCCCATCGCTTTGTTTTGCAGCAGTCCCTTCTAACAAATTTCACAGTCGAGTCTCCTCTGCGGCGCGGCGTTCAGGTGCGGCGGCGATGGATCCAGACGCACTTTCCAAGGCCTTCGTTGAGCACTACTACACGTTGTTCGACGCCAACCGCGCGGCCTTGGCGAATCTGTACCAGGAAAGCTCGATGTTGACCTTCGAAGGTCAGAAGATCCAAGGGTCACAAAGCATCGTGGCCAAGCTCACCAGCCTCCCTTTCCAGCAGTGTCAGCACAGCATCACCACCGTCGATTGCCAGCCCTCTGGCCCCGCCGGCGGCATGCTCGTCTTCGTCAGCGGCAATCTCCAGCTCTCCGGTGAACAGCACGCTCTCAAGTTCAGCCAGGTATAATATTGCTTACCTCGTCTTTGTTTAAATCTTTTGCGGCGATTTTAGTGTTTTAGATGTGACTCATTTGCTGATCTGCTGCTAAATCGGCGTGCGATTGGTGGTTGTTGCGACGATTTGATTGTCGTTGCGTTTCTGCTGTTGCCATAAGTAGGATTATGAGTTTTCTTGGGTATGATTTTATTGATTTTAGCCTCTGCGATCGAGGTTTAGTCCCCGATCTACTCGAAAGTCGAGTATGAAAATCCGATATTGGAACTGCCATCGTTGATTGACTGTATTTGGTATGATTTATCAGGTGTTCTTCTGTTTGTGATTTGATTTGTGGACCTTATGATTAGATGCATGCGTTTTTAGCTTGTGTGATTGTAATTTCAGTCGGATTCAGCCGTGTGTGCTTATGCAGGTTTCACTCAGCGGATTACTTGTGGAGACGGACATTTGTGGCTTTGAAGCTTTGAATATTCTGATTTTGTTTCTTTTATATTGAGTTTGATTGGAGCTCACATGTTTCAATGCTGTGGATTTTGTGCTCGTTTGGTGTTCCTTTCTGTTTATACACATCAATTGAGGATTCTTAGTCGATTTAACGACGCCTTTTGTTGTTAATTAGATATTGGCTTCTTCTTATGTTGAACCGTGTGCATAAAAGTGCTGTTTTCTCTATTGAATTCTCAGTTTTACTAAATAGTTGTTTCATTTTCCTGTGGCCTAAATTATGGCATCTAGGTCCCCGAAATTCGTCGTCTTCTACTTTCACGTCATAGAAAGTTTTACGTTTTCGTTATTTATTTTTGATTTCATAGGTTGGTATTTATTGTTTGGAATTCTATTTATGTCTATCCGTTATCTCTCTTGACTCTAATTGCTTTGTAGGTATTATGAAGGGTTTTGTATCACCTTTTGCTTAATGGCCACCCGTTTTACAGGGATCTTGGACAACGTGTAGTGATTAACAATTTGAAACTGCTTGATTTGCTATTCTTGCCAAGAAAGTTAACTGATAGATGAAAACTCGGCAAACCTAAGTATGCTAATTAAATTGGTTCCCTTGGTTTTCTTCTTCAGTCATGATGTGTGATGCACTGACTGAGTGACAGTTCGTGATTGTTGTCAGTATGTATGCATTTCTTTGGCATATGACTGCGGCTACTTTATGCTTGCACTCACCCATCAAACACATGATAGAATTCCAGCATTAGTTTTATCTCTTTCCCCTCCCTCCGGCTTTGGGATATAACATTGTGTGTTTTCAGGTGCCCCATAAGGGATAAGTGCTCCATTCTGCGTCTTCTTGTTGTCTTGCATGCCCTGTTTATCGTTATACCATGGACTTTGCTCCCTGCTTCTTGTATTAACGTTATGAGCAGTCTCCTGGTGTTGTCATTATCACTTTGCTTGATCAGGACCTCAACAGCTTTTCACTTATACATGAAAGTTTTATGCGGATGTATGTGTTTCAGATAAACAATTCCAAGATTCCCAAAAAACTGTTCGTAAACCTGTTGCGAATGTGTGTTCTTCTATGTTTACTTATTTTAGATAATAGAGTGCTGGCATGTGTCTTCCTTTATCGAATCCAATATATAGTGAGTTACCATTTACGTAGGATTGTGAACATCTTGAAATATTTATCTCTACATTGTAGTTCACTAGTTTTTGTTTCCATCTTCAGCTGGCTTCTACCTAATCATAGTTTTGTATTTCGTTTCCAGATGTTCCATCTGATGCCGACTCAACAGGGAAGCTTCTACGTTCTCAATGACATTTTCCGGTTGAACTATGCGTGAAGATGAGATTGCGCAACACATTTCTCTCTATTGCAGGTTGAACTTTCGGTCTTTGGGTTGGTGGTGTGTTTAGTGTTGCTGAATGTGGTTTTTGTCTCTAAATTTAGAGAAAATTTCAGAGATTGTTATTGGTTAAATGGATGATGCTTACCATGCTGGGTAATTGTCTAAATGAATACAGTTATTGGAGGTTTGAAGACTAATCCTCATATAAATTTTCTGTTTTGCTGTAATATCTAGTGATTGCTTGGTGGGAATTTGCTCTCAAACCACGTGCATGAATCCACGGCTGATAGTAGTATCGATAACGCAGCTGTTTTCACTCAAATAAATTTTGTAACGGAAAGGGATATTTTCCTTCTAGCTTTCTTTGGTTTGGCTGGTTTCTTTCAGTTTTCTCCATCGTGCAAGAGACGTTCAATCGTGTCGTGCTGAATGTCCACGCACATAATCGGCACCATTGTGTGGGAGGGCTCGGTCCCCTCCAGCGGCGTTCTTGCCTTATCGTTCATTTTCTTTTATCAACCTTTTATCAACCAAGATGCATTTCTGAAAAATGATTTGAAAACCGTACGTGTCGAACCAATCAACAGTTATGGTAGTAAGTAGCATCTCTGCAGTGACTTATGAATTTTTTAAATTCATATGGATGACTAAACAACAGTTATGGTAATAAGTAGCATCTCTGCAGTGACTTATGAATTTTTTAAATTCATATGGATGACTAAACGGTCTCTGCGTAAGGAGGTAAAGGATTTTCTTCTGCACTGCCCGCCGGGAAGGATTGCAGTGTTGGGCCGTGTCTTCTTTTGTTGGCATATTCATCTTTATGCTTGTAATCTCTGTTTCCATATGCTAATCATACTTGTTTATACGGTTTTCGTTTTCAGATTTTCCATGTGATGCCGATGGCAGACGGAAGCTCCGGCGTTTTAATGACATTTTCCGGTTGAACTACGGAGAAGGACAAGATTATCGCTCACATTTCAACAAAGGGTGGGTATTATGTGCCCCACTTGAACAAAATTTCCAAGTAATCCCATCCCTTGGATAACTTTTAATTATCTATTTAGTCAACCAATCTTACGGTTCATCGACAATATCCATCAAGACAATCTCAAACATACTCATATGTTCTGTTCCGTAATACACAAGTTGACGCATATACTGAAGTGACTTGTTGAAAAATTCAATGCTTTTCACTTAGACTAATATCTGGCAAGGGGAGCTCAGGTATTTGGAGTGAAGGAAGAGAAGGAGACTCACCCCGGTGTCGTTCTTCCGAGTCCTTCCCGTTCGCCGTCAGCATCCCTCCGATGCATCGAAAGGGGTTTCTGAATCCCTCGTTGAGTTTCCAAAGGAAAGTCGCCTCAGAGGCTTGCCAGGCGACAGTGAGCACAATCATGATAGAAAGCAGCCAGCGAGTGATGCTGTTCTGTTTCTTCACCTTGTTTACTTCTCTCACAATTTTTTCCGTATCAATCTCAGCCCCACCGCCATCTGCTTTCCCACAGCTCTCGTTTTCCGGCTTCAATTCGCCGTCTTCAGAGGGCGTTTCCTCTTCCATTTTGGTTGGAGTTTCCGAGTTCCGAATCTCGCCATTGCCTTTTAACGATTCCAACTGTCAATAGGAATGAGACTGCATTGAAATACCTCAAAATATTCATCATGCAACCTTTCGTAACGAAAATCGACAAAAAATTGAAGTATTTTGGAGTCTCAATGGCAATTCGATAATATGTTTATGAATTCGAGGCGCGCAAATGACACGATGATATGTGTAAGTTTCGCCACAGATAATTGTATCATGATATCATCTGGCGCGGTATTAGTGTAACGCGTCATGAAAGTTGCTCTCCGATCAGAAAAGAAACGATACGAGGGGAAATAGATAGAGAACTAGTTGAGATGGCCGGTGATCTGACCTGGGAGAGCAATCGGTGGAGGAGGAGGCGGTCCTCATCTTTATCATCATCATCGCCACCACCACCTTGGGAAACGCCCTCGCCGGCGGAGGATCGACTGTTTTTCCTCTCCTCTAAGAGCCTCTTGATTGCCTCATTTATCAGCTCCATGTGCTCATCTTTCGATTCCATGGGTTACGTTGCAATACCTCACATAAAGATGAAGAGAGAGAGAGAGGAGAGAGAGAAGAAAAGTTCAAAAGTCTCGAAC
>JADOBS010303540.1:0-20122 GCA_015708375.1 Cydonia oblonga
TTGCTTCCCTGTCTCTGTCCATTTACATACTTACCTACACCAGTGACCGGAACAATCTAGTGAAGGTCACAAACTTGATACTTTCTGTTGTACCAAAGTCCTCGCTGATTTTGTGCATCAACACATAACATATCAACCGAGTGGTCTGCCCAGATGAATCTAGAGCTCATAATCAATTTCAAACATATCACATCATCTCATATCATAACATATCTTGCACACGAGTCGGAACCACCTGTAGTGGTCTGTACGACAAGCCTGGATGTAAAATAAATATGCTATAGTGCTACGATCACGTGAAGACTGTGCGAATAATCGCGGGTCACCTACGAGTCAGAACCACCTATAGTGGTCTGTACCACAAGCCTGTGCACCTAACTTGGATCCAAGGTGAGCATATGGTGCGGGAGGTGAACATCACGTGAAGGACTGTGCCCTAACTATGGCGGGAGTACTAACACCGAAGTACAGGTTTATGAGCTCTCAACATATCTCACATAATCACAATTTCTACATAACCCATCTATAACTCACCTGTTACTTACCTGTGCGTCCGCATCACCAATCACGATTATATGCAATTATTAATGCATGAATAAAATGAATAGATATTTGCATGGCATTTCAAAAACCCAATTTCAATCAATTTCGTTTTCTGGGAAAAACTTCAAGTATATAGGTATATATAAAACCAAAAGCCCACTCACTGGTAAGTCGAAGGGTTGTAGCCCTCGAGCCTCGATTGATGGCGCTCGTCCTCGGGATAGGTCTCACCTATATGCGAAATAACTGAATACACGTTATTTAAAGCACATAGACAAAATTAGCTAATAACTTTTCATACAATGCTCAAATGGGGTAAATGAATATACCACCATGATCTACACAACCTCACAAACATTCCCAAATTTTAAAAATAATTTTCTGACCCCGCATGCGCCATCACACGTCGGCAAGGTACGCGCCCCCACGCGCGGCTAACCCTAACGGATTCCTAACAGACGTTAGGCATATTCCGTTAAAACAAGAATATACCGTTAAAAGATACCTGACGCCGTTAGGAATATTCCGTCAACTTTGATGGAATATTCTCCCTTCTTCTCTGATGGACTCCGTCAGTCGTCGAAAAACTGGAAAAATACGAAAACCTTCATATCTTTTTCATTTCTTAACCAAAATTTATGAAATTGGTACCAAAATGAAGCTTACAACGAGTAGAACACATCCTTACCAATTTCAAGCTCCAAAAATCACGAAATCATGTCGGAAAAATCCTCGATAATCCAACCAAAAATACTACTCGTCGATCTCCACTTCTCGATGTCCAAATCACCTTATTTTTCTACTCCGAGCTTCGTAGGAACATCCAAAAACTTCCTATAAGCTTGAAATCTTCTAAAAAACCCTCGCTAACGAGTGCATGAACAGTACCTCCAAAATTGTGTTCGGATTTCTCGGGTTCTTGAAGGTTATAGGATCCAAAAATAGTATGGATAGGTTCCTAAGCTCACGAGGAACACGAATATAACCTCTAACACCTCGATCTGTGAAGAAAGTGACTGGTTTGGTGTTCGTCCGTACGTTGTACGGATTTTCGAAAAAATTCGAGAGGGAGGAGAGAGAGAAGGGTGCACGGGTGTTTGGTGTAAGTGTGTGGTGAATGTGTGGTCTAAGTTGGTCTCCCAATACACAAATAATACTTCAGGTCCTAAATATTTCCAAAAGCTTAGGAAACATTTGAATTTTTCCAAATAAAACTTAGACTTAAATCACAACACCACGATACTTAATTAACATCCGAGGGTATATATGTACATTCACGCCAACGCTACAATTATTTCGGGACGGGCCTTGACAATCTACCCACCTTATAAAATTTCGTCCTCGAAATTTATACAATCATTACAATCCACTAATAATTATAAAATAGGCGTGGATACATCTCTCTCATCTGATCCTCTGTCTCCCAAGCAGCCTCTTCCATTGAGTGATTTCTTGACAAAACTTTCACCAAATGCACTGTGTTATTTCTCAACTCCTTATCTTTCCAATCCAACATAGTCACTGGTTCCTCATCATAACTCAAATCCAGATTAATCTCCAAAGTTTGAGGAGGAATCACATGTGAAAGATCTGAAACATATTGTCGAAGCATGAAGACGTGGAAGACATTATGTACTTTAGACAATTCTGAAGGTAACTCAAACCTGTAAACAATTTCACCAACTCTCTCGATGATCCTATACGATCCGATGTACCTAGGGCTTAGCTTGCCTTTCTTTCCAAATCACACAACACCTCTCCACGGAGACAACTTCAAAAATACCCAATCATCTACATTATACACTCGGTCCGTGGCATGTTTGTCTGCTAAACTCTTATGACGATCCTGGGCCAATTTCAGATTAGACTTAATTACCTGAACATTTTGAGTAGTCTCCTCCACTGTCTCAGGGCCCACCAACGATCTCTCACCAGCCTCTGACCAACATAGGGGTGTACGACAAGATTTTCCATAAAGAGCCTCAAATGGTGACATACCAATACTCGAATGAAAACTGTTGTTATAGGCAAATTCCATCAAGTCTAAACGATTATGCCAAGCATCACCAAACTGTAGTACCGAAGATCTCAGCATATCCTCTAATGTCTGAATCGTCCTATGTGATTGTCCATCTGTTTGAGGAGATTATGCTGTACTGTAAAGTAATCTCGAACCAAGAGCTTCTTGAAAAGCTACCCAGAACTTAGAAGTAAATCTAGGGTTATGATACGAGATAATACTAACTGGAACTCCATGATACTTCACAATCTTCAATATGAACAATTATGCTAATCGGCTTAAAGAATACTTCTCCCTAACAGGAATAAAATGTGCAGACTTAGTAAGCCGATCAACAATCACCCAAATGCCATCATAGCCATTCAGTGTACGAGGAAGCTTGTACACAAAATCCATCGTAATGTTTTCCCATTTCCACTCTGGAACGGGAAGTGGCTGCATCAACCCAAAAGGCTCATTTCTCTCTGCTTTAACCTGTTGACAAATGACACACCTACTCACATATTCAGCAATTTCTCTTTTCATACCTGGCCAAAAATAAAATGGTCTAATGGTATGATACATTTTAGTACCTCTTGGATGCATCGCATAAGCTGAAATATGTGCTTCATCAAGAATTGCCTTATTTAATTCCATATCATTAGGCACATACATTCTTCCCTCTTGCATAAGCATGCCATCTGATTCTCTAACTCTGAAGTCTTTCTTTTTTCTTTTCTTCCTTGCTTCAATTATTTCTTGGGTCTCTTCATCATTCATCTGAACTTCAAGTACTCGATCCACTAAAATTGGCCTAACTCGAAAATTAGCAAGTAAGGCTTCTTCTCGTTCTTCCACCGTTAATTTCACTCTAGTAGACCTCAAATCAGTAAGAAGAGGAACATGACAAGCATAAATGGCATTAAGTCTAGTTGAAGTCTTCCTACTAAGTGCATCAGCTACCGCATTTGCATGACCAAGGTGATACTCAATCGTGCAATCATAATCACTAAGCAATTCAATCCATCTTCGTTGCCGAATATTAAAATCCCTCTGAGTGAAGATATACTGAAGACTCTTATGATCCGAATAAATCTTACATTTCTCACCATAAAGATAATGTCTCCAAATCTTCAAAGCAAAGATGATAGCTGCTAATTCCAGATCATGAGTAAGGTAATTCATCTCATGAGACTTCAATTGCCGTGAAGCATAAGCAATCACCCTACCATGTTGCATCAATACACAACCCAAGACATTCAAAGAAGCATCACTGTAGACTTCAAAATTACCACTATAGTCTGGGAGTGCTAAAACAGGTGCATGAGTGAGATAATATTTCAACTGCTGAAAACTTCGTTCACAATTATCATCCCACTCAAATTTAACCTTTTTTCTAGTCAACCTTGTTAATGGCAAAGCAATAACTGAAAAATCCTTAACAAACCGTCTATAATATCCTGCTAAGCCAAGAAAACTCTGTACCTCAGTAACGGTTCGAGGTTGCTCCCAATTCTCCACTGCTGCAACATTTTGAGGATCTACCTGAATACCTTGAGCAGATATCACATGCCCCAAAAATGCCACTTGATTCAACCAAAATTGGTATTTACTCAACTTAGCATATAATCTATGCCCCCTCAATCTCTTCAACACCAAAGTAAGATGTCGAATATGCTCTGATTTAAACTTAGAGTAAACCAGAATATCATTAATAAAAACAATGACAAACCTATCTATAAATGGCTAGAATACTCGGTTCATCAAATCCATAAAAGTAGCAGGCGCATTAGTTAACCCAAATGGCATCACCAAAAACTCATAATGCCCATAACGTGTCCTGAAAGCTGTTTTAGGGACATCTTCACTTCTGATCTTCAACTGGTAATACCCAGACCTCAAATCAATTTTAGAGAACGCATAGGCACCTCGAAGTTGACCAAACAAATCATCTATACGAGGCAATGAATAACGGTTTTTAATCGTTACCCGATTCAATTGCCTATAATCAATGCATAACCTCAAGGTCCTGTCTTTCTTTCTTACAAACAAAACTGGAGCTCCCCAAGGTGAAGTACTAGATTGAATGAAATCTTTATCCACTAATTCCTGCAACTGAATTTTAAATTCCCTTAACTCAACAGGAGCCATTCTATATGGAGTCAAAGATATAGGATCCGTACCTGGAAGCAAATCAATAGTGAACTCCACATCTCTTTCTGGCAGCAATCCAGGTAAATCATCAGGGAATACGTCAGGAAAATTCCTGACTACTCCAATTGCCTCCACACTACTAGGAGCAACATCATTCAACACCACATGAGCTAAATATCCCTGGCAACCTTTTGATAACAACCTTTTTGCTCTCATGGTAGAAATAACACCATGCCTCACCCCACTCAGATCACCCACAAAAGTAACCTCAAGTAATCCTGGACGATGGAAAGTAACTGATTTCCGATAGCAATCTATAGTGGCACGATTATAATGCAACCAACCTGTGCCCAAAATCACATCAAAATCAACAATATCTAACGGGATAAGATTAGCTGGCATAACTACATCCTCTATCATCACTGGACACCCAGGATAAACACAATCAACATAACATCTCTCCCCTCTAGGCATATCAAACTCTAAATCATACCCTACATGTGTAGGATGAGGTTGCATCATTTGAGCAAATGTAAGAGAAATCACAGAATGTGTAGCGCCACAATCAATCAAAACTCTAGCAAAGTGACCAAGAATATTTAACGTACCCATAATCAAGTCAGGATGATTCTGAGCATCATGAAGTGTGATGTTGTTAATACGTCCCTAGGCTTGCTGTCGTCCACCACGACCTCGACTAGCTTGATTACCTCGCCCCTGACTAGGCTGACCAGACTGCCTTGAAGATCCTGCACTACTGGAAGCAATATCTACCTGTTGGGGTTGTCCTCCCTGATACCACTAAGACCCACCTGCTGGAACGGAAGGATACAACGTATACCCTCCAGGATACTGAGAATACCCACTTTGATAATAAGGATCCTGGGAATACTGATATTGTCCCGAAGCATAAGGAGCGGCATTACCCTGATAATGATAAGCACCATCTCGACCCATCTGACCATAACCACTAAATCAGGAAGCCTGCTGGACCGGTGCTGGTGGTGGCATAGAAAGCTGCTAGGGCCTCTGCTGACTCTAGGGACAATTTACAGCTCTATGTCCCATTTGTCCACCTGTGAAACATCAACTGCTGCCCCGCCTACATTCCCCAAAGTGCCTGTTATTACAAATGCGACACAAATGTGCATTTCCTTTACCAGGATCTTCCCATCTCTGGAATCTAGAACCCCTAATAAATCAACCACCTATCCTCTGACCAGTGGCACTAAAACCTCCGCTGGAAGAACTAGAACTAGCTCCACTTCTCTTGAAGCTCTGAGTCTTGCGAGGTCCTTGAGATGATTGCCCTTTACCTTTATCATATTTCTTCTGATTCTCATTCTTCTCTTCTTCTTCTTCACTCTCACTAGGCATATTCTCTAAATCTTTTAATCCTTAACAAAATCTCATAGAACACCTGATAAGTAGCACAATGAGTAGTGGTCGCCATAGAACGCCATTTCTTCTTAGTACCCAGCCTAAAGCGACGAAGCATCTCCACAGGATTGGCTGCAACCTTCGGATCATAGTGAGACAAGTCAGTGAATTTCCTATAATACTCATTCGCTGTCATCTTCCCATGTCTCAAATGTGTAAACTCTTGCTTCTTACAATCAATATAAGCTGGAGGAATAAATCTCTTATGAAACAACTGCTTAAATAATTCCCAATCAGCAATTTCCTCTGGTGTTATTGGATAAGACTTCTGTCTCCACCAGGATGCAGGTTCTGGACCCAGAAATCAGGTAGTCGTCTCGACCCATCTCTCAGGAGGAAGATTCCCCTGACTCTGCATTACCCGAAAAGTCATTTCCACATGATTGAGCCATTTTTTTGCTCATTCAGGTCCTTCATTTCCTATGAAGTGGTTCAGCTTCAATTTATAGACAGTCTCAAGAAGAGTCCTCTGGGGAAGACGAAGAGAAGTCTGAATAGCATAAGCAATAACTTCCCCCAATTAAGCTATATCAGGGAAACTAGGCTCAGAAGAAGGACGTGGATCTCTACGAGGCGGCATAGTTCTGACAGAAGACACCAAATCATTAGAAAATTCACAAGATATGCATGACTGTAAACCTAGGCTCTGATACCAAACTGACACACCCCGACCTAGATCGAGGCATGCTGGCTGTCACGTGAACGTGACGTAACCATAAGCACAGTGCGGAAGCAATAAAGATAAAGAGAATTACGAATAAATAAAAATTGAACTACAAGCAACGCTAGCAAGGTAAGGTGCTAGAATAAGTTTAAGTGTGAAATAAACACAACCAGAGGATAATAAGGCTAGGTTCAGTCAAGCAATACGAATACTAGATTACAACACCCAAAGGTGGAACCTACATAAGAAAGGGTGTCTGTCAGAACTTCTGTCGAATCCTTGTAATCCACCTGCTAGCAATCCTACCTAAAACCTGGAGGGGCGCAAAACAAAGTTGTGAGTGGGCGAAAATAAATCTTTTCAAAATTATTTCATTTCTCAAAGCATTTTAACCCCTTACTGTAAAACCTGTATACTTTCCCAGAAATATAATATAACATATCTCAAAACCAATCATCCAAGTGATATGAAAAGAATGTCATGCCAAATATCTCATGATAATAGAATAAGTGAATCAGATGATATAACTCATGGAACATAACATATTAGCCGAGTGGTCTGCCTAGCTGAATCTAGAGCTCATAATCAATTTCAAACATATCACATCATCTCATATCATAACATATCCTGCACACGAGTCAGAACCACCTGTAGTGGTCTATACGACAAGCCTGGGTGTAAAATAAATATGCTCTAGTGCTACGATCACGTGAAGACTGTGTGAATAATCGCGGGTCACCTACGAGTCAGAACCACCTATAGTGGTCTGTACCACAAGCCTGTGCACCTAACTTGGATCCAAGGTGAATGTGTGGTCTAAGTTGGTCTCCCAATACACAAATAATACTTTAGGTCCTAAATATTTCCAAAAGCTTTGGAAACATTTGAATTTGTCCAAATAAAACTTAGACTTAAATCACAACACCACAATACTTAATTAACATCTGAGGGTATATATGTACATTCACGCCAACGTTACAATTATTTTGGGATGGGCTGTGACAGTCTTGGAAAGTTTCCTCCTTCATTTTGCTCTTCACCAGAGTGGGGAAGGCTTCCCAACTGCCCATAATTAACGTATTCTTGGGGGCAAGAAATTGATTCTGACGAATCAGACTCAATAATAACTGAACTCCACCCTTGGAAGATACCGAACTCGCATCCATAGAGGATCGCCACCTCCGCCATAGCAGAACTTGTGGCCTTAACGTTGTATCTGCATGCGGCTAAGAAGTTACCCTCCAAGTCCTGCGCTACCACACCTGCAAAACCTGACCTCGCAGTTGCCACCCAACTGGCATCTACGTTGATTTTTATTAACTTTGGGCAAGGTCAAGTCCAGTGGACCGTAGCATCAGAAGCAAGATTGTAGGGCAGTAAGCTAATGATCGGTGGGCAAGATGCCTCGGTGAAGGCTCACACCGTGGTGGACGCTGTTACAACCTGTCTTGGGTTGATCGGTAGATGGCTGAAGAGGGTGTTGCATCTAGCTTTCCAAATTTGCCAGTACGTGAAACTGACATAGGACAACTTCCTTCTCACCTCATGCTTTGATCCACTAGCGAAACCTATGATGTCAAGAAGCCAATTGGCCCAAGGGCATAGAAGTAAAATGTGTTCCACCGACTCCTCATGCAGATTGCATAGGGGACTTAAAGGTGATGGAGATGATCTTCGTTTGAACAAATTCACCATGGTAGCAATAGCCAAATGAAAGGTTTTCCACATAAAGCACCGAATTTTGGAGTAGTCTCCAATTTTCATACCATATTCCAAAAAGAACTGGGAATAGAAGCAGAAGACGAAAACCTGAGGTTCCAATGAGCTAGTTTCCTCGAATAGGCCCAATGGTATCTCGATTTGACAGAAAAAATCCCCTTCTTATCAAATGGCCACATCAGCCTGTCCAAGAACAATGGGTCACCAATGTAGGTCTCCAAAATCGCTTCATATTCCTTATCTGAAACAAATGGTTTCAAGAACTCAATATCCCACTCACCATTTGCAGGGTAGATCAGATAGTCAACCCTTGTATAGCGACTGACCTGTACCAACCCCATCGGAGAGGACCGACTTGAGGGAATAAAGGGAATCCATCTATCAATCCACTTCCGCACCTTACTTCCATTCATGATCTGCCAATGTGTTCCCGCAAGCAGGATATCTTTTCCAACTAATAGGCTAGATCAAGCCTAAGAAACTCTCTCACCTCTTTTAGCATCAAGAAATAGCAGTTAGGGAAGTAGTGAGCTTTAAGCACCTCAGTCCACATGGAGTTCAGTTGATTAATCAGCCTCCAACATTGCTTTGCCAATATGGCATCATTGAAGTCCACAAAGCTTCTAAAACCAAGTCCTCCATCTAATTTTGACCGACCTAATTTTTCCTTCGAGACCCAATGAATGCTGTGTTCCCCTCATTTTTGCCCCCACCAAAAGTTAGCAATCATAGCATCTAACTCGTTGCCAAAAGTCATGGGGAATTTAAATAGATTCATTGGGTATGAGGAATAGCTTGCGCCACTGCCTTAATCAGCACCTCACGCCCTATAAGTGATAAAGTGAATTTCTTCCATCCTTGACTTTTCCCCAGGAGTCACCCCCTTCACGTAGGCCAATCCAATTTTCTTTGACCGGCCCCATATAACAGGAACTCCCAGATACAAACCAGGGTCCTCCACCTTGTCCATGCCCATAATGTCGGTCAACTCATCCGCCAATACCACCGGGACATTTCCCCCGAAGAAAACACTTGACTTCTGCAAGTTAACTTTTTGCCCGGACGCTGAGCAATAAGCATTAATTAATTGAGCTAGGTTTCTGCAGTTTTCCTTCTTGGCCTTAAAAAAGATAAGCTTGTTCCGCAAAAAATATATGGGAGATAACTGGGCCATTGGGGTTCATTTGCACCCTCTCAATTCTCTTTCTGTTACGAGCCAGTTGTATAAGAAATGACAACACTTCACTCACCATCAGAAATAAGTAAGGGGATAGGTCCCCCTGGCGAAGACCCCACGATGGAGCAAATTTGGAGTCAGGTTGTCCGTTGAGTAGAATGGCAAAGTTCACCGAGAAGATACATCCCATAATGAGATTTCTCCATCTACAATCGAAACCCATCTTTTCCATCACTGACAATAAAAAGTCCCACTCCACACAATCATAAGCTTTGTGCATATCCAACTTGATTCCAAGCTCGAACTTCTGTTTTGGTTTGGGATGAAAGGATTCTTTGCCATCCAAATGGAAGTAGATATTTTTGTCTCAACTATCCTTCTTGTCCAAACATCAATTTAGTTGCAAGATTAGGGAAGTATCAAGTGTCACTCCTCACTTGGATACGAAGTATAATTATTGCAACATGCTCATAGTCACGAGAACAATTTACATGAGTCAACGTTTTTTATATTTATTGTAAATTTTTAATTTGTTTATGGATAGGGATTTCCTCCTTGATAAAGGATTTCATATATCTTGTACTTATATCAATCTTCCTCGTGAGAAGAATATACAACAATTACCCTAAAATTCTCCTACGATTTTATAGCCAGCTACTAGCTACTATGACGTTCCGATCCAATAATACATTCTCACATATATGGAAGAAAAAAAAAGCCTTATACATGACAATGTATTATTATATCAGGATGCAGAATAGTGATAAACTCATTCAATGTAAGTCTTCCTTCATACCAACTATATGTATAGAGAGAGGAATAGGCTTAGCTACTTATGAGTTGGATTTAAACTTGGGATGTCGAGTTTATTTACATAAGTGGCTTTTAGGGTGGTGAATCAAACTCAAAATCTCAAATACAGGAGTGAATATGTCCGCTTGATGGCTTGGTTTGAAACTAATATCTTACTGTTTCGTGAACTTATAAATGCTGAGACTCAAAACTTATTATTTTACACAAAACTTAATCATTTGACAGGATGAACCTTTGTCCAAACGATGCCAAAAAGTCAACAACTATAAGTCATTGGCAATTGTTAAATCTGAGTTAATTGTGATTTTCATCACTTGACATAAGACCTTAATCAAATAGTTCTGTCGTATATGTACGACTTAGTCACCAATGCCTCTGTTGCAGTCTCTGTCTTTGGTCGTAAACATAAAAGTTTAGCACTACAAAGCGTTAGGCATAGACCTAAAGTCTAGATGCCTTACGGATGAATCTGAGACTCATTTGGAGACGACTTCTTTCAAGCTCTCAGGTTGTATCGATGTTACATGTTTTTGGTTTTGTTTTTACAAACCAAGAATAGAATCTTAAACCTTAAAAGCAAAAGTGATACTCTTAAATAAATGAGCAACAATTGTTTGTGATATTGCATTCAACTTAACCATAGTTAAGTATTTAGTCTCAAACTATCTCAATTCAACGTAAGGCAATTAGGTCAACTCAATATTGGATATGTTAAACCACTAGAGGTGCCTAGTAGTTGGTGACGAATTCCAAGTTCATATTCTACACGATATTTTTTGGGTTCGATTCCTGGTGTTGGTGAATCACAAGATGATAGCCAATGAGAGTCTGAAATGCCTTTATGAGTCTGCTCGCGAAAGATGAACTATAGTGGTAAAGTCACTAGCTAGTCTCCTTTAAAAAAAAATAGATATGGTACATACGTACAATAATTGTTCATGGTTGATGGCCTCTGCTACTTATTTAGGTGTGTGAACAACGCCGACGTAGGAAAGGGGGGAAAGAAATCATCTCCGGATCTCTTCCATCAAGGTCATCGGATCAAATGATTCGGACCTTTTAAATTTCATTCAACGGTAAAAAATTATCACAGCTTTTAAGGAATCAAAATAGGTGAGCCGTTTGATGAAATTTGGAAGATCCTAAATACTTGATCCGATGATCTTGGTAAAAGAGGTCCGAAGATGATCTCTTCTAAAATGTTGCGTTTTTCATTCCCTTAGCTTGAATTTTCTTTGTGAACGAAAAACCCTATAGTAGTTGTTCTTATTGGTGGGTGTTAACTTGGTTTGTGTATTTGGACTTTGACTCACTAAAAGAAAGAATCAGACGGCAATTTGTACTTGGTTTGTGTATTTGGACTTTGACTCACTAAAAGAAAGAATCAGACGGCAATTTGTACTTGGTTTGTGTATTTGGACTTTGACTCACTAAAAGAAAGAATTTTCTTTGTTGTAGTGAATTTGGATATTTTATTTATTAGACAGTCTCGGTTAAAGTGGTTTGATTATGTGAAATGAAGATATATACAAATGCTCTGGTTAAAAAATACGATATGAGACAGAGGTTTAGAGCAAAAGGAGTAGAAGAAGATTTGAAAGGAAACTTTAAGAAAGGACATGGAATATTTGGAGCTAATGGAAGACTTGACGTAAAACCTAGCGCAATGTCGACGTTCTAAGATTCATATAGCTGACTCCATTTAATGAAATAAAGTTTTATTGTTGTTGTAGACATAGTCACACACTCTAGAAATCGTCTGTTTGAATAAGATGTAAATTTTTATTCAACAATCATGGGGATCTAATCTTTGATTAAATATGCTTGAATGCTAAGAAAACAAAAGGAGAAGAAGACCCTACCTTCATAAAAATGGCCTCAACCGTCACCACCACCTAGTGGAGGCAATGACATTAGTTATAGACACCATAGGTTGTCCTTACTCCTTACTTCTCTTATCCATTTCTTAGGAAAACTGGTTCCTAGTTGCAGATAAATTAGGGTCTAACTTATATGTTGTTTTAATACCATGTATTTCTAATATACGAGAGAAACTTGCTTGCAAGGACGCTATTGGTGGTATCTCTGTTAATAACGTGTGGTTATGTGTTATAACTTGTTCAATATCTTTTAAGCCTATAATGCGTCCTCGTATATTTTAGTGTGTCGACGTAGACACGAATACAATCAGTTTACCAAACTGATTGCATGTAAATTCTTCTCATTTAAGACAAGCGATGCACTTAACAAAGAATGACTATAAACAATTACTATATATATAAAAAAAATATTGTCTGACTCCTTACATGTAGAAAGTTATTTTTCTTCAAAATGAACATCTTTAAATTATTTGATTTAGAAACCCTTTAGTCATTCACATGAATGACACAAATTAATGGTTCATAATAAGGATGTTACTTGTTATCATGACTGCTGATTGGTCTGACATATATGGATGACTAAATGGTGTCCAAACAAATGAATTTTTGTAGAGATGGTTGTTAGATGATGATAAAAAGAATGAACAATTCCGATAATAGTACATCCAAATTATATCGTGTCATGGCTGAAGAAGGAAGAATAACCACATGTATTGTCTATTAATTTAAATTGGTCAAATTGATTATTTTTTAAATTACAATTATTGATTATCGATATTTGATTGTTATATCGTTATTATTTGATCGATATATCATTATTTAATTTTGATTAGTTCTGAACGTATTAGATATTTCCTTAGAAAACGACCAGGGTGTTCATTATTTCATTCAACAAGAACACGGATGAAACCAGGAATCGGTCCCAGCCGAAGGAGGAGGAGCCCGTCGCCTTGAATTTCATGTCAGCGTTTTGGGACCCACCTCCACCTAAACCAAACCGTGTTCATTGAATCGCATAGTTTAATTTGCAAGCTGCTATCTTAATTAAATTTAAATTTAATTTGCAGGTTGTAATCTTAATTAATTTTCATAATTTAATTGAGATTCCCTTTTGGTCATATATTATTCAAAAGAAACCTGCTATTGCTCCCTTCACTGTATTTGTATCAATGTATTAAATATCGATGATATCGGAAATATCGATAGTCCAAAAACACGGAAATATCGATGGAAATATCAGGATATTATCGATATCGATAAAAATTGAATAAAAACCACGGAAATTGTAAGAAAAACTTGGAAATTTTTATTGAAACTTTGCAGGATGTTTATTTAGTCAATAATCTATTTGTTTATCACAAAAAATTGGAAGGAAATGCATTGCATGATGGATTTAACTGATTTAAGTTGATTATATAACGAGCTGGTAAACATTGTGAGTGTAGAAAATATGTAGTAATTAATGAAAGAAATTTAAACACATCATAATCATTTATATATAATGAATTAGTACAATATTTTACACTTCATACATTGCATGGTAAGATACATGAGTGACTTAGCAAGGTCTAAAATATCGATGATATCAGAAATATCGGTAGTCCAAAAAAATATCGGTAGTCCAAAAACACGGAAATTTCGATGGAAATATCGGGATATTATGGATATTTTATACCTTGATTTGTATTATGCATTTCGTCCTCTCAAATTGCGCGGGCGGGCGGGCGGAGGAAACGGTTAAACCTCCCACTTTATTTAATTAATTTAATTTATGGGGTGTATTCAATTGAGATTTTGAGGGATTTTAATTCTTTTAATGAATCCAGAGTTATTCAATCAAGATTTTAGTGATTATTGAAATTCAATGTGTATTCAAGTTTATTAAAATATTTAGAAATTCAGGTGTATTCAATTAGAATTTTAAAGAAGTTTATAATATTGTTTATTCAATTAGAATTTGAATTTAAAGAACTTGGAAAAACTGAGGAATTAGAGAGATTTTGTAGTGTATTTTAAGCATCCACAAATCTCACATCTCTCCATGAGATTTCGAAGCAATTAAATCAAAATTTTATATGGAATCTTTACAAATCAGTTAAATTCCATAAAAATCTATGAATTTATACATTCATTAAAATCTCTCAAATTCCCAATTGAATACACCCATTATCCTAATTATATGCTAGTGGACTATGATTACGACAGAGAGTGATGAGGATGATGGTTGTTTTTTGTTCTGGACTAACTGGTAAGAAAATTTGATTTTGGTTAGTGGGTTTAATCAAATTGCTTTGGCTTCTAAGACAAGGCTTAATCATTTAAAAGAAGCTGAAATAAGCCAGCCCTAAACCTCTCTCTCTCTCTCTCTCTCTCACTCTGTCTCTTTGTAGCCTGCAGGGTATTTTTTTGGAGACGGTTGAAAGAACCCAACTCAGGAAATCCAGCTTTATTGCTCAGAAATAAGCAGAGCTTCCAAAAAAAGCACTTTTTTGGTTGCTTGGTGGGAACATGGCGATTTAGCACGTACATGCATGCGTTGGACTCTTAATTTTCTTCATTAAATAAAATTCCAACCATCCAAGTGGTGTAGTAGTTGGTATGTAGTGGAAGAAGATATGTTTGAAAAGTGCTTTTTTGACATTTCGAGGAAGTAAAATTTTGTACAAATGTGCTTTTTAGGCTTCTGCCTACTAGCTGATCGGCCTCACAGATTCACACACAAATTTCCCAAGGCAACCATGCATCTGCTGCTGCTCTTTCTGGCCTTCTGCTTCTCTGCAATTCATGTGATCTCTTCTTCTACACACCAAGATGATGGTATTTACAGTCTTAAATATCAATATATATAGATCTCTTAATTCATGGGAAAATTGGATTTTGTGTAGTTTCTACTTTTGGTCTACAATTTCAAAGCTACCTTCATATCCGTTGACTTGAGAGGTTTTTTGTGATATCATGTTCATCTTCCTATTGACGAGATTCCAAATCAATCATATGTTATTATATGGAAAAGTAAAAACAGATGACGCAGTGTGATTGGTTTGGGATACCAGTATTATGCATCCTTGGTGTAGATTCTTTCTTGTGTGTACCTAGCGATTAGTCCATTTAATTTCGGTCTAATGCGAATTATTTTGAAGTTTTGGTTTAATTTCTTCTAAACCTTAATTGTTCCTATTAAGGGTAGTTGACTGATTTATAAGTGTGTTGATCCAGCTAGTGTGCTCCAATCCTTGAGGCAGACATGGAGGAACGTTCCACCCAGCTGGGACAAGTCAAACGATCCATGTGGGGAGCGCTGGGAAGGCATCACTTGCAGCGGTTCGAGGGTGACTGCATTGTGAGTGTTGTTCATCTTCGAATTCTGATGTGATCGTTGTAATTACGAGCATTCTCGCTTACTTTCTTAATCGGATTTTGAACCAGAACCTCTTCTGATGTTCACTGTGCAGGGGATTATCAGGAATGAACGTGGAAGGGAAAATTGAAAGTGACATCGCAGGGCTCTCTGAGTTAACATCCTTGTGAGTGTGATTGTTCCTCCTTTCATACCAGCATTATGTTTGCAGTATATTATGAACTGAGCAACACACAACAAATTTGATGTCTAATTATAAAAATCTGCATAAAACGTGTTTATTTTCGCAGTGTCAGTTATTTTGTTTAGCTCAATCTTGATTAGGGATGGAATTCTTTTTGTAACGAAGCCAAAACGTTAACATTGCAGGGATCTTTCATTCAACAAAGGCCTCACCGGTTCTCTCTCTCCACGATTAGGGGACCTGAGCAATCTAAACATCCTGTAAGAACGATTTACCAAGCAACTTTTCACATCTGCACCTTTTGAACTTTATGGAACATGAGTTTTTATATCGGATAATCATACGAGACTGCTTCTATCTTTTAGGATCCTAGCTGGTTGCAGCTTCAGTGGAATTATTCCAAGTGAATTAGGGAAACTTGGAGAGCTAACCTTCTTGTAAGAATTGGACTAATTATTCATACTGTTAGTGCAAACCAATATGATGTTTTTCTTTTCCCAAGTTTATATAACTTTGGTTTTTCTCAGGGCTTTGAATACGAATAACTTCACCGGTAGTATACCTGCTTCTTTGGGTAATCTCTCCAACCTCTATTGGCTGGACCTGGCGAACAATCAGTTGACTGGACCTCTCCCAGTTTCAAGCGGCACTACCCCCGGCTTAGACCAACTGTTTAAGGCTAAACATTTGTGAGTATTTTCCGTTTTGAAACTCTCTCCATTCTGAAAAGAAAATGAAATTCTAGTAAGGATTATGCCACTGCTTATTGAGTAAGCATTAAACAGATTATATGAATTTGCAGCCATTTGAACCAGAACCAGCTTTCAGGTACCATTCCACCCAGACTTTTCAGCTCCAAGATGATACTGATCCATGTGTAAGTTGATCCGAACGATCAGTTTCTAATTTGTCCGGATCCTATCTATCAGTTTATGTTCTATAAAACTGCTTGTCATTCTTTGTTTGCAGATTGTTTGATGGAAATAGATTCACTGGGCCTATTCCATCAACAGTATTTTCCGTTCCGACTCTTGAGGTTCTGTGAGTGAAAAGCCATCTTGATTTTTCTTTTTCTTCCACATTTAAGCGTCTCTGCTTCTTGACACTTATTAGACTAAGAACGTTCTTTTCTGCAACAGTCGGCTTGATAGAAATGCCCTGACGGGACCAGTCTCCTCAAATATCTCCAACCTAATACATCTCAGTGAATTGTGAGTACAAACTCTCCAAGAAAATACTTTGGTGTGCTTTTACCATAATCTTAGTGATGGTTAATCAGCTTTTACACGGTTTTTATATTCTTTTTCCAGAAATTTTGCGCACAACAAATTGGACGGCTCTTTACCCAACCTAACTGGATTGAATGCCCTCAATTATGTGTGAGTACATGGCATGGAGCTGTCATTTGCAGTTTCAGTTTTCCGGGTTGATCTTGTGTTGTACTGATAAATCCTAATGATTTTACTTCAGAGACCTTAGTAACAACTCGTTTGATCCATCAGAAGCTCCGCTTTGGATCTCAGCCTTGTCCTCGCTCACCACTATGTAAGTCTGATGGAGGTTACATGAAGATGTCTTGGTATTTATTGATGAGTCTTGTAAAAGGACAGTGAAAAATTTATTGTGATATCATTTTGAAATTATTTACTGTTATGATGCCAGCGTTTTAGAAAATGTAGCACTTCAAGGGACTGTGCCAGAGAACATGTTCAGCATACCGTCATTGCAGCAAGTGTAAGTATAAGGAGAATAACGGAATAATTCATCTACGTGCTGCAATTTCAGTAAACTGGCTATTCATCTTTTCTGTGATTCGACAGGAAACTGAAAAACAATGCGTTTAACGACGCATTTAACATGGGTGATAACATCAGTCCGCAACTGACGCTTGTTGATCTGCAGAACAATAAGATTCAGGAAATAACTCTGGGTTATGAGTACAAAAATACATTAATGTAAGACGGTTCACGGGCCTCGATCTTAATTTTCTATGATGTTCTGTATTTTCCTGGGACAATCATTCTTAGTTGTCACTTTTACATATTGCAGACTTGTTGGGAACCCATTGTGCAATGTATCTAGCTTGCGTTCGTTCTGTCAGCCTCCACAATCAAATACAAAAACGTATAATACTAGCACGGATTGTCCATCCATACCATGCCCCAGAGGTCAGCAGCCAAGCCCTCAGAGTTGTCAATGTGGATATCCTTTTGAAGGAACACTGGATTTCCGAGCACCCTCTTTCAGCGATTTGACAAATGTGACTCTGTTTGAATCCCTAGAAAAGAGCCTATGGGAGAAACTTGACCTCACTCCCGGTTCAGTGTCACTTGATAACCCTTCCTTCAACATCCATGACCATCTTAAAGTAGACGTGGCTCTCTTTCCACCTACAGGAGCATATTTTAATAGGTCTGAGATTATCAGGATTGGTTTTGATATGAGCAATCAGACTTACAAGCCGCCACACGAGTTTGGACCCTTCGTTTTTATTCCAGTTCAATATAATTTCCCAGGTAATTTTGAATCAGAGTGTTCAGATACACTTTCCCTGCATTAGAAGATCAATTAAACTGACAGTAAAAAACCCTAATTGTTTCAGACACGCATAAAAGCTCTATGAGCACTGGTGTTATTGTTGGGATATCAGTTAGTTGTCTCGTTCTTGTTGTGGGCCTCGTGGTAGTAGGAATTTACGCCATTAGGCAAAAGAAACGTGCGGAAAGAGCCATTGGTTTAAGCAGACCTTTCGGTAAGTAATCATTCCTGTTGCGGATAATTTCTAGACTGAAATTCTGTCACTAATACTAGATACTGGTCAGCTTCTATTCACTACTCTCCTCTATCTTCCAGCTTCATGGGTGCCAAGCGGAAATGATAGTGGCGGTGCACCACAGTTAAAGGGAGCAAGATGGTTTTCGTATGATGAGCTTAAGAAGTGCACCAATAATTTCTCTGACAGTAATGAGATAGGATCTGGCGGCTACGGGAAGGTACATATACAACTCATTCCGTAACATCTATGAAATTGTGCTTGAAGCTAAAAGATTTTTTTCTTTACTTTTCGGTTGGCTATCCATAGGTTTACAGGGGCATGCTTTCTGATGGACAAGTGATAGCAATCAAAAGGGCTCAGCAAGGATCAATGCAGGGAGGCCTCGAATTCAAGACTGAAATTGAGTTGCTCTCTCGCGTTCATCACAAAAATGTCGTTGGTCTTTTGGGATTCTGTTTCGAACAAGGAGAGCAGATGCTGGTTTACGAGTTTATGCCTAATGGAACACTTAGGGAAAGCTTGTCAGGTCAGTTTTAGATTTTACTTCTCGCTAATTCATGTTTTTAGTTTTATGTTTTTCATTTAGTACCATTGATTTAACACGTAATTATAAGCTTTGTTTTAATATGAGTTGCAGGGAGATCTGGTATTCATCTCGATTGGAAGAGGAGACTCCGAATCACTCTTGGCTCAGCAAGAGGACTGGCTTACCTACATGAGCTTGCAAATCCTCCTATAATTCACAGAGATGTGAAGTCCACCAATATTCTATTAGATGAACATTTAACGGCGAAGGTTGCAGATTTTGGCCTGTCGAAGCTGGTCAATGACAGCGGAAAAGGACATGTATCGACTCAGGTCAAAGGAACAATGGTAAGTTTACAATTAAGCATTTCAAATGTTGTCATTTATAACTACCTAAAATGTGATCTGCTAGGGTAAGCACTAAGCAGGAAAATCGTGTTTTCCAGTTTCAACATTTCTTGTATTGTAAGTTACTGTCTACACTTTCAGGGCTATCTGGATCCTGAGTACTACATGACTCAACAATTGACCGAAAAGAGCGATGTGTACAGCTTTGGAGTCGTTATGCTTGAACTGATAACTGCTAGGCAGCCAATCGAGAAGGGAAAATACATTGTCCGCGAGGTACGATTGGTGATGAACAAGAATGACGAAGAGCATTACGGTTTGAGAGAGTTAATAGATCGAAACATTCGAAACTCGGGAAGTCTTATCGGGTTTGGGAGGTTCTTGGAGCTAGCCATGCAATGCGTCGAAGAATCAGCTGCAGATCGTCCCACGATGAGTGAAGTTGTGAAGGCTATCGAAACCATTCTGCAGAACGATGGGATGAACACAAACTCAACATCAGCATCTTCATCAGCCACAGAGTTTGCAGCATCAAAAGGTGC